>JAWWMK010023306.1:0-16788 GCA_035047105.1 Galeopsomyia nigrocyanea | reverse complement strand
CACCGACACGGCCCACAGTCAGAACAGCAGCCACTCGAAAAAGTCGAAATCCAGCTACGACAAGCTCGCCGTCAGCCTGCAAGAACCGATGAAGCCGCTGGGACGCGGCGAGTTCGGCGAGATCTTCTCTGCCAAGTCAAGTTCCAGCCCGTCGGTGCTACCGGCGGCGAGGCTGGCGACGAGGACCAGCAGCAGTTGTACATTTTTGTATCTCGCGCCCGTAGCTATATATATTATCGCGCGAGAGAGGCTGCCGAATCGACCTGACATACGCTCTGTCCATTAGCTGTAGTGTTTGCGTCTATCAATAGTGGCACTATACGAAAATCGCGCGAGCAAACTCCCATACGAATGTGTAACAAAAAGTGATACACGCAACGGAAATAATGAGTGTAGTCGTCTACGTCGTCGTCGTCGACGGCAGACTGTTTAACAAGGCCTCGAGGTGCTTGATTTTTCGCGGTCTTTCAGGCCATTCAGGAGCCAGAGAGAGAAAGAGAGAAAGAAAAAAAAAGTGCGCGGGCCGCTTCTCCGCGAAGCCTCGGGCGTTTAGCTGCACCAGCAAATCATATGCTTTTCATGCGCGCTATATACGCGAAGCGGAAGCTTCGAGCGCGCACCTCCCTCGTTTTGTGTGCAGTGTGAGTGTGTGTCAAGCGCTAGCTCGCCCGAAAAAAAAAAAGACGCATGCAAAATATATCGATTACGGCTTTATACCTGCAATTCCAATGCTCCGTTCGATGGCCTCGAGTCTCACATTTGCAAGCTCTCGAGATCTTTTCACAGAGCGACTCTTTTCACTCGCCAAAGTAGCTGATAATACGTATTTAAACATTTGCTAATCCGCTTTCAAAGAATTGCAGCCGCAAAAAAAAAATAATAACCGTCGACGACAGCTGGAAACGGTTAATTGTACTCTTGAAAAAGCAGCGTAAGCAAGTACTTGAAGCTTTAGGGTCGTAGACCCGCGCGCGCGAAAGCTGCTGCTGTGCATCGTGGCGAACACTAACGCGCGACGTTGAACAAAAATAAACGTGAAAAAGAATCGAGGGAGACGTCGTAAATGCGTGCAAACAAAATCCATTCAGAAGCTCAGTCTCGCGTATATTCGAAGCCAGAGCTTTTAAACCTTCATCACGATTAATCCTCCGTTGCCACAGAGCGAAATTATTCAAACTTTCGATCTCTCTCTCTCTCTCTCTCTCGCCCTCAGCGAGTCTGCGGTGCAAGCCTCGTGCAAACGGGCTAAGGCAATAAAATTTGCTCGCTACTCGGCCGCCACTAATAAGGCAGCTCGGGGAGCAAGATTACGCGAAGGCATTAGCGAAAATTGGTCAAAGCGCGGAGCTTCGTTAGGCGATCGCAGCAACCCCGACCACCCAAACCAAAAAAAAAAAGGGGGAGAGATCGATTCTGAATCTCAGCTTCGTACACGCGTTTTTAATGACTGCAAGTTGCGCGTGGCTGACCGAACTCGGTTTCGACTACTTAACTGCGTTAGAGCCTCGTCTTGAGAAAAGAGGTGGGGGGATCATGCACCGGAGGGCGGCTTTTGGAAATTCGGCGCGGGCCACAGCAATTACCGAGCTTCCGTCATTCGGTAATTGAGTCTCACTGGGAGAGATTCAGTCGGACAGGTAGAAATCGCGAGCGGATGGCAGACTCACTTCCGGCCTATAACTAACTTCCCTCCGCCTCTCGCGCTCTCCGACTTCCCTTTTTTTTTCAACTTCAATTCTTATCGCCTTGGCTGGCTCGTTCGTTGCCGAGCTTTCGTCGCACCGACAATCAACGATGAAAGCACGAAGATGTACTCATTTGTAGGCAGCAGAGAGGAATAATGAAACGAGCGTATTATTCACATTTACAAAAGCTGCGCAAACAAACTTGCAAAGAATACAGCGAGACTCGACGGGGGACTGAGGGGCAAACTTTTTTACTCTGTCGCAAACTCTTGCGCTGATCGCATTAGACTGCCTCGGCCGCTATAATTGTCAGTTAAACTCGAGCAGAAAAAAAATAAATAAACGACACTCACCTGCCTACAAAGACGAATCGTCCGGTGAGATTCATCCTCTTGGACGACTCCATGAGATGCCTGACGGTCAGTCCCTCGCAGAAGCAAACGACGACGTTGGCCGCTGGATCCTGATCCAAGTTGGCGATAACCGCGTCGAAGGCAGCGTCGTCGGCGGTCGTCAGAATGGAATCTTCTCTGGCCACGCACACACCGTTCTTCTCGGCCAACTCGCGGAACGCCTGCATTCCGCTGGTCCCGTAGTTCTCTGCAAAATTTCCCCCAAAACAAGTTTATTCCCTCGAGGAAATAATTATCCGCGATTTTATCGCCCAAGACTTTGATGTATTTATGCGCGCGGAAACTCGGCGCGCTGGCTAACGGCTTATTTCCTCCTTTATTTTTCAGCGCAAAACTGGCTTTTCAAGTGGCTCGCGAGAGTGCTAGGAAATGCGCGGAGCGGTAAAAAAAAATACGAAGCAGGAGAAGTAGAAAAAAAAAGAAGAAGAAGACGGGAGGCCAATCGGATGCTTGTTCCCTGGTACTCGGAGGTATTTTATTTTTCGCGCTATTCCATCATCAGATCAAGCCACTCAAGATCTCGGAAGGTCGTTTTTTTTTGCCGCGCTTATTTTAACGTCACGAGCTTGCGTTGGCAGGCGCTCGGTAAACAATTCCTTGGACAAGCTTGCATGCACCAGAATACGCAAGTTTGCCCATTGAGTAGAGCCGAAGTGACGAGAATCAATGTGAGCATAGCAGCTGCCCTGCTATCGCTATTAAGCTCGTCCGATCAGATGTTGCAAAGTTTGAAGGGAATCAATCAAGCCGAGGCTTAATACAATACAAAGTGACGGCCCAGAGGCCCTGTCGATTTTAGGTCAGGGCTCGGACTAGTCTGTATACTATCGGGATGCACCTCACAGCCTCGAGATTCTCATTGTCTTCAGATTTTCTTTTTTTTTTTTTGTTTTTTACGCTTGCGGCCTATGAGTTGCCTCTCGCGCGCTATAAAGATAAAGCTAATGGATTTTCGGTTATCGAGTAGCCACGCAGCTACTTAATCGCAAACTTTGGCGAACTGCACTCTCGCCATTCATTATGCAAAAGTTTTTTAATAGCTCTGGAGCGAGTTCGAGTGTCTCGCGGCGGTATATGAGTGGCAATTAAAGTTCGAATTTCCGTTTCGTTTCCGACGTTGCATTGTATCGCGATTACTATAAGCGCGCGAGTAAAATAAAAGAGAGATAGCGGAAGAAAAAACAAATCGCTTATCTGCACTTATGCTCGGTGGAGAAATCCCCGAGGTGGATTTAGACGAGACCGAGATTTATAATCCTAGGCAAATTTAACTGCATTGGTGCCAGCAAAGCGAAAAGTGTGACTGTTCGAAAGAGAGAGACAACTCGGGGAAAATCTGCTCGTAGTCGCCGAGCCGTAGGGATTTCTTATCGGCACCGCAGAAACCACGACTTATATACTCTCTCGCTCCGCTTCATTGTCAAGGCGGATATTCGGGTCACACACACAAGCGCACACTTGGATTTTTCGTGTGGGCCGGCTTGGATCGTCGCTAACGTTGACAATGCTTGGTAATTAGCCGTTAATCGGATAACAGCGTGTGACTCGTTGACAGCTGCGCCGCATCGAGCGGCGCACTCATCAGCCGAGCCTTTTATTTGTTTTCTCGCTGCGATAGCCTAAGCGAAATTCCATGTATTATTAGGTGCAGTATAGTATATGCGAATGTGCATGTGCAGGCGCGGAACTATCCTTCAACCAGTGGCCTTGGGCTCGCGTTAATGACCCGAAAAATAAAAGCCACTTGTCTAAATTAATTTGTATCGCGCGAGCTCCTTCATTAGCGCTCCCTCGAGGCCTGCTGCTGCTGCTTTTATATATATACTTGCTTACAATCGAGCGAGTGAGTCGCCTGAGATGTGCTCGCATACTTTCCTGACTTTCAGGTAATGCCCATCGCGAATCCACAGCGCGTGAATTTTCTATTCCATTATATTTCAATCTCGTTAAACGAAATTCAACTCGAAACTCCATCGAATTAGCGCAAAACTTGATCTCCTAGCTAGATTCTCGCGAAAGGCTTGAATTTTTAAGCACTATGGATTTGCCCGCTTGAGAAGTAGAGCAGCCTGATGTTATTCAACTCGCTAATTTTACTCTCGAGTTAATTACGAACGATGTCGTTGTCGTTTGCAAGCTCCACTCCGAAAAATTCTTTTGTTTTCCAATGAAAATCGGAAGAAAGAAAAGAAAAAAAAACGTCAAATTGTGGAAAGCTCAATTAAACGACATCTGCTGTCGTTATTTTCGTAACAACGTGATATCCAGCTGGTGAAAGTGGAGGGGGGGAAGGGAGAACCCCCTTGCAGAAAATAATTACGAGTCGGTAATAAGCGTGACTTGCGTCAGGAGGCGGCGCGCAAGTCTCACGTGGCCGCCGGTTAATTGATTAAACTGCGAGCTCGTCTGAAAGGCTTTCGCGAGCGTAAAGCCACTCATGAAATTGAGCCAACAAGCAAGCGAGACCTATTAATTTTCCTCCCCTCCAACCTAGAGAGATTGGCCCTTTTTCCTTTTTTACCTCTACCGCACAGGTACATTATACACATTGCTTGTTTGATCGATCATATCGATCGTCAAAGTTCAACATATTTGTCGAGCGCGTTTTTTCCGCGTAAGAAATAATAATATATTGCGTTTTCTGGCACACGACAGATTGATTCGGCACTCCGCTTGATTGGCTTCCCCGCGCGCGCGCGAACGACTCTCGTTGAGCAGAGGGTCACGCGCCAAACTTTTGGGTTCCCCCAAGCGCGTGCATTTGCATTGAAAGCGCGTACAAAAGATATATCGGAGGCCGCGGTGTCGCAGCGGTTGATGCAGCTGACCGGAAAGAAATTTCATATTTACGCTCGCTATAGGGGATATAAAGTATTTGCACAATGCGCGTTGTCTTCTTTTTACGACTGCGAGGTTGCGTTGTACTTGCGGCTTATCGTGCAAGTCTCTGGCTGCAAGCTTTGTTTGCTTTCGCGGTTAAAGTAACAAAATAACAGCAACATATCATCTCGTCACTTTAATAACTAGGATAAATTAGCCGACTTGATATTTACCGAGCAAAGCGACTCGGGCGTGCGGAATCATTAGCTGCTGCTGCTTGGGTTTATTTATATAGAATCAGCGGCAGCGGCGGTGGGCGTCGGGATGGCGCACGTTAACCGGCATAACTGACAACGTCAACAAAGTGCATCTCGAAATCGTCAGCGATTCTAATTCGGTGCCAAGCACAAATTCGCAAATTTATTATTGCGCGTTGAATTCGCAAAGTTGACATTTCGAGCGAGTATATCAATCAGCCGGATCTAGTTCCAGACGGCTAATAATAAGCAAGCCTATACGTGACGTATACGAAGGAGTTTGGATTAGCTGAGTATTCGCGTGACGCGAGCCGAGGCGCAAACACGTGCGCTTTATATGCGCCGATACCTGCACCGCCGGAACCCGCAGCTATACATACATAAGACTACGCTGCTCTGCGCCCATAAACATCGGCCCGCGCGCGAGTCATCGGCTCCGGATTACATTGTTGCTTTTTATGCTTGCTGCTGCTGCTACTTGCAGATACCGGAACGAAACTTTTATCATGTAAAACTTCTTGCCGTATTGCTCTTGCAGACCTGTATGTATATATATATAGCTGGAGAGAAAGTTACCACTCTCATTACTGCGCGACGACTAAGGTACAGACAGATCTCGAATCCAATAACAATAATAGCCCTTTCTTTTACAGCCCCGAGCCGAGGAGGGTAGAAACAACAGCAATGGAATTAACGGCTTTCTTGCTCCCGAGGCTAATTCACGAAATACCTTCGCGCGCCTGCCTTCGATTAATTCGATTATCGGATGTTTGCAGGCAAACTCTATCCCCTCTAGCTACGCATATCAAACTCCAAAAGACCATCACAATCAGGCTAAATGCGAGAGGCTCGTGAGAGCGCGAGAAGAAGAAGAAAAAGAAGGGGACAGAAAAAAAAGAAGAAATTTCTCTACTCTACTCCCGCAATTTCTGCGCTTTTGTCGCCCGAATCTCCCCGGGGATAAGAAAACAAATGAGCGCGCGCGAGGAGCTTCAAAATGAAAGGAACTGCCGCGGAGCTGTGCACCGGGATACTCTTTTTTTTTCTCCCCTTATACTCTCGCGTTTTGTCTTTCAGGGCCGGGAGAGTCGTTAATACTTTTAATATGGGTCAAGCAGCAGCAGCAGCAGCAGCAGTCGTGGAGTCGAATCAAACTTTCGATTTTTCAACACACTTTTCTTTTTTTTTATAACGTAGAGGAATGAACTTCAAGTGCCTCCTTTTTTCCGTTGGGTGAGAACGAAAGATTTTAAGAGAGAACGAAAAAAAAAAATGGAGCACAGTCGATTTATTATTAGCGAGTCTCGCCATATTCATAATCAATAATACGATGGCCCGGAAAATAAGGCGATGCTGAATAATAGATTGAGTTTAACTGGAAGAAAGTGCACGTGTGTGACATACTCGAGGGTGAACATCAAGATAGTAGCGGACTACGATGTATACGATATAGGGGAGGGATCGATCGAATCAAGATATTATGCGGTGGAGCAAGTTTCAACCTATATAGGCGATTTCCCGTAATCTAGAGACGCGAGATGTGTATATAAGATCACGCGACACAGTTGCGAACTTTTTTTTTTCCCCTCCCCGCGCAAGCGCGAAGATTTGTGCTCGAAAAAGCGGTTAAAGACAAATGTAAGTTCCGCTGTGCGATTTAATAGCCGTATTTACGAGTGGGAGCGAGCTTGCGAGAGAAAAAAAGCGCAATTAATGTGAGCAGCTTGCTTGGACAGTGCGGAATGAAATACGGAGCGAGTAATCGATCGATGTAATATGTTTGGTCGAAAGAACGACATACTCACCATCGGTATTGACGATCGACACGTAGGTCCAGTTGAAGTATCGCACGAGATCGACGAGCAACTGCGCCTGATAGTAGTCCGAGGGAACGACCCGCAGGAAGGTCGAGTATCGGCTCTTGTCGCTCAAGTCTCTCGAGGTGCAAGAATAGCCGACCTGCAAATAATAACAATTGCCGCGTGTCGTGCACTACTACTTTATTTTTTACTACGATACGATATCATTTTTACGTACTAATATGTAAATATCGGTTACCTGTGGAATGGAGAAGAGCTGCAGTAAATTTTGCACTTGAAGCGCCACGGAACTCGAGCCCGGCCCGACGACGCCGATCAGCGGTGCTGCTTTCTCAACGTCATCCTGTTCAAATAGCAATCGTAATTAAAGAATCACAGTGCAGCTTATCAAGCCAAAGCTCCGACCGAATTCGTTTTCAACCATTCACTATCTTCAACGAGAGATTCAATTTGGTGGCATTCGTGTAGCATCAGCTCGCTGCTGCCGAGCAAATTGAAAGTTTGTCTCGTAAAAAAAAAAGCTCTTATCTCGGACGAGCGAGTGGAATTTCCGAAAAATTGAATATAACTGCAGAGTGAGCGAGAGTAAAAGAGAAGTGGGGTCGATCGCTCGAGCGCGATAAAAACTTACCGCAGCGAGGGCCTCCTCGTCCACGAGACAGGCGTCCGAGACTGGGACGAGCGCCTTGGCGTTGGGTGGTCGTATGGCGTCGCGCACCAACTCGATGCTTTGCTGCAGGGCCACCGGCGCCGACCAGCACGAGTCGCGTGCCTCCAGTCCCAGGGTCACGCCTGCAACAACAGGCTTGGCTGACTACACGCGGATCTTACTACTGCGAACGATCGTCTCGTTTCCAGATCCGGGAAAATACGAGAGGCCAAAGTTTTAATTAAAATACTCCCTATCCCACGCTTTTCGTCGGCTCACATCCGGCGATAAATTTAACAACATATCAAAGTGTACTGTTTCAAAACTCGCGCGCGGGGTGCCATAAATCAGTTTGGATGCGGTTTCAAGGAGTAACTGGAGAGTTACTTGAGAAATTTTTTATTTCTGTTGCGGGATTTTCCCAAAGCTTGGCAGTGCTCGTGATTCGAAATATTCCGACTGAAGATTTGTAATAGAAGCCCGAATGACTGGTAGATGAGAAAAAGCGGACAAACCTCTGAGCACATCGGAGCTGTTGTTGATCTGATCGAGGGTCCAGAGCGCGGTCTCGATCCGCTGAATGCCGTAGAGCTCCCGAATGGCGCCGCACACCAAAGCCCCCTGCTTGCTCGACGGCTGGTAGTGAACGCTGAAGAGCGCGCCGATGATGAAATCGCCGCGCACCCGAGCCGAAAGTCCAGGCTGTTGGGCCTCGACCATCGACTCCAACCAAAAGCCCATCAACAGAACCCACCACCACGAGGCTGCTCTCATCGTTCTCTCTCTCACACACAATTCTACGATCGATCACGTCAAGCCGATCATCCTTGGCGCGGCGCTCGCTGCAGTCGACTGCTCGCTGATCCAATGCCAACTACACCACTGCACTCTTCTTCTGCTGCTTCTTCTTGTTGCTGCTGCTGCTGCTCTCGCCGATTCCAGAGCACCAGTGCGAGTAACTCCCAGTGCGTCGCTCCTCGGACGCAGCATTTTGACGTCATTTTCGATATCGCGCTCCAACTCTACACACACAGACACGAGGAAGCGGATACGTTATTTTTTTTTTCTTTTTTATAGATGAATAATAATATACGCGTGCGTTATTCCCAGTGATGACTGTCGACGACGACAAAAGAACTTTCTCTCTCTCTCTCTGCCGAGCTGAGCTCTTCGGGCAGGTGAAATGCAAAAAAAAAAACACTCGGCTATTATGCCAAACTCAACATTGCTTACAATGACTCGGCGAGCGTCGAGTGACAAAACTCTCGACGCCCGCTGCAACAAAAGCCAGTATATAGTGTGGCGAGAATGACTTGGCCCTAGCTACCCTTCCTTCATTCATTCATTCAGACTCTCCAAGTAACAAAAAAAAAAGAAAATGATAATGACAGCCGCTTGGCCCGCTCGCTGCTCGGCTAAAAGAGTCTAATTAGACGGCCTCCCCGGCGACTAATTAACATTCGCTGAATGCCAACAGAGCCACAGAGAGAGCTATATACCATTGAATCTCGCCCGCTCGCGCATTTTCGCCACCCTCCGACTTTATATACGTTTGATCATCGCGAGCTTTAACCTTACGCTTCGACATTCGTCACAGCCTGACTCGGCGAAAATATATTATGGATCATGGAATTTCTTATTATTCGATAATCGAAAGGATTACTGGAAAATTGGCTGTTCTTTGGAGACGAGGATCGGTCGCAGTGGTAAATCTAATTTTTCCATCACTCCGCGCGATCATTCACTTCGCTTTTTAACTACTTGGCGAGCGGCGCTTCTATCAACAAATATATATACGCGTGCCAGGCAGTCGCGTGGCGTGATAAATATTTGGGAATTCACGGGCGATTCGTCAGCTTGATTTGCTTTCTCGCGCGAGCGAGTGTCGCTTAATTAAAGCCACTTCCGCTCTAGCCCTTATACACTCTCTCATTACCCAAATTATTAATGCATTCTACTTCGGCTCGCGCGTTGATTTACGATTGCGAGAGGGGGGCGAACAAAAAAAAAAAGAAGAAATTATTACTTTTTATTTCTCCGAGAGCTTACTTCTGCGGTAATTAGCATATACGAGTGCGAGCCACGCTGAATTATCATAAATGCCTCCTCGAAATAATGAACAAATGGGCGGGTGGCAGATTAAGACGAAATCCGCAGCGATGCGATAAATCGAGTTTATTATTCGCTTTTAATCATCGTTAAGGAAAAATGTAATTTCAAGGCTTGATATAATTAACCGACACACGCCAAGTCGCCGCAATGAAGTTTGGGAAGATAAGGGTAGCTTTGACACTATCGTCTTTGGTTGTTATTCTTTTAGTCGTCGCAATTCCTTTAGTTTCAGCGATGTATCGACAGCCAGCGTCCGATGCACTCGTACAACATCGGACAAACTCGCAACTCGTTCTCTCTGGGGAATGTTGCTGCTGTGGGCCGATACTTCGCTATGTGTATCACACAGTTATTTTTGGACGCAGGACTACTTGGACTTCGAGCTCCGCTTCTCTTTTGTCCTGGATATCATTTTTAACTTTGTTATATTTTATCGCTACTCGATTATAAACATACTTATTTTATCGAGCATCTCTCGTCCAAGTATTTTATTGCAGTTTGGATTTGTCACTCCGATATCTGCATCTGACACAGTAAAAAAAATTTTACTCATTTTTTGGGACAAAAAAAAAGTAAAAAAGTTACTCAAAATGAGTAATTGGTTTCTTATTTTCAGTTACTTTTTACTTTTTTTTGAGTATTTTTTTTGTCCCGAAAATGAGTAAAAAATTTTTTACTGTGTATATTCATTGCTTGTCGATGCTTTGCTCAAGCAATCATTTGCGAATCGCACCTGCAATAGATACAATTGTTCGCGCGCGTCGATGATGAACTAATATAGTTTCGTTCGAGCTTTGAGCGCTAAAAAGAGTCTCACATAAGTTTAAATTTTTCGGCTAAATTGATAGTTATGTCAATGATGAGGTTGTAAGTTGCTGCTCGGAACAGGAGGTTCTGTTGAATTTAGCCAACTTGGACGTATAAAGTTTGAGTGCAGATATGCTTTCTCTCTTCCTCATTAGATAAAACGTGTGCTAATTATAATTCTGATTTTCATGTACGCGCGCCAAAAGCGAATTAATTTATAACGAATGATGCGAGTAATATCGTGTTTTTCGTCGCAAAAATTGATTTTTATGTCTTACGTTCGCAATGTTATAAACAATTTCAAGGCCAAATTGAGTATTTTTAAAATATTTTTTTTTCGCCAATATGATTCCGAAAATTTGGTTTAGAATTTACGCACGAAGAAAGTTGCGGCAAAGCGCGACTGCAAAGATCAGGTTGGTAAAGGCCGTGTATAACCCACATAGCTGCAGCCACAAAACGGATAATAAAGCGCGAAACTATGTCTCGTCGTGTAAACTCGAGCGAGCGAGCATATGCTCAACAATGAGGCCCGGCTGTGCTGGCACGATGATCAAACGGCAGCTGCGGAAAAGATGACAAGCACGAAGTTTGTTGCAGGGACACACACACACACTAACACCAAACTTAGAGGTGCACGAACAGAGCCCGCACACAGCTGTATATGTATACGTAGTAACCTTGTCGAGGACCCGTCACGGATAACTCTCTCGCGCGGCGCAACACAGGACACAAAGTTTGACGAGTGTGCCGGGCCAAAGTGTGAACTCTGCATCTTATCTCGCGAGCGTCGAGCGGAACTGATGCCTAGGCCTCACACTGTTTTCGCCACCTCGGTCGACTATCATCTGCATAGGACTCGAAAGTTTGTTTTACCTATTCGTTGGTCAATTTTCGGCGGCACTTGATGGTAGTTTCGTCGAAACAAAAATTCAAAATAGAATTTATAGTTTCATTCGGTTCCGATTGATTAAGCGAGAATCTAAACGAGAACTGATTGCCGCGGATTTCACTCGAGTGTGCAAACGCAGCGTTTGCTTTATTGATATTTTAAAATAGAACTGCGAAACGATTGCTCCGACGCGCCGTACCATCGCTGAAATCGTTTGCCTGCCACACTGTTTCTATATAATGAAATTGTCATGCGCCGCGAGTTGTAGCGACATAAATAACCCCATAACGATTATCATAAATTTCCGTCAGCGCGAAGTGCAATCTCTTGAAATAATTAATGAGGCGCCACGTTGGAAATGGAAAAGTATCGACAATTCGAAGAAGAAGAAGAAGAACAAAACGAAGAATTGTAATTAGTTGTGAAATAAATTTCGTGCGGTGGTGCGAGTAAAGAGCAAAAAATAAATAAATAAAGAGGGGAAGACGTGTTGCGAGGGAGAAACTCACCTCGGCTCGTTGGAAAGTTGGCTGGTAGCTGGAGGCACGATCGTGAAATCCCATTTAACGCGAGCTCGCTCGAAATAAAAAAAGCCTCGGCAACGGCGGCGACGAAAGCATCGTGCGACGACGACGGTCGCGGCCCGTTTGAACTGTTGGCGCTTTACGGAGTTGCACTCGCAAGAGTGACTTGCGCGCACATGCGCGCACACGAGCTTGCGAAACCCTCTCTCTCGAACCAGCGTCGCTTGCGCGATCAGCAGAACGGACACGCTGCGATGTGCCGCGAGGGAGCTTGCAATGTTAGACACACACACACACCGACTGGGATTTGATTGGCCTCCTGGATTGCAGCAACTCTGCAGGCCTGCTTTGCATTTGCCCAGCTTCGACTATGTGAACTATGTGTCTCGTCTGTTACATCCCGTGCGCCGCGAGAGAGCCGATAATTTCTACGAGAAGCTTTGAGTCGCAGCTGGCGTTAATGGCTCGGCTCGTTTCTCCACTTCGTACAATACTTGCTGCGCCTCGCCTCCTCCAACAAAGAGCAGTTTCACTTTGACCAATTTCAGCGATAAATTGTTCTTTCAACAATACAAGCTTGCCTTCGAGTGCTCATACGCTCCAGCGGGCCATAGATTGTGCGCCGAGCGATCCGCGACCACTTAGCCATCGTATATCTTACTAACAGCAAGTCATACTTCCGATTTTTAGCGATAAAATAACGGTTATTCGAGATCGATCACTTGTTACATCAGCTGTATATAAGTATATCCTAATTCGAGCAAACAATTCCGTAAACAGCTTACAATAAAAAGGCCAAGCCTTCAAGTGAAATTACCCGAGTTGCGAAGGGATTTGAGTAGTAAACGTGGAAAGGCAATATTACATCGCGTAAGCAGCTGCTCGGAGATGCCCGAGCTTTTTAATTAAAAATATTAAACCCTTTTTGAAGTTGATACTTGGAACTAGTTAGTCGTGCTTTGGGCTACTTTGCGTGCGTAAAGTATCAAAACTTCGACTGCCACTTCTTCGTTTTTCGCCAGGGGGAACAATTCCAATCCGACGACTCGTTCCGATAGGATAGTCGATTTCAGAGCAACGATATATTAACGTCAGTCAGGCAAGTTCGTCGCGCAAAGAAAACACTTTAAGAGGCTTCCGCGGCGACAAAAAGCTGTTTATTTCAAAGAGAGAGACAGAGAGTTTCCATGGACAAATTATCAAGCGCTTCGCGCGCTGCCAAAGTTAATTTTAAGCCCCGAAATAAGAAGCATAGGGACCCGCACGAAGACAGAGAGAAAGCTGGATAAAGAAAGAGAGGTCAGCTCGCGCGAAATTAAAAAGTGCCTCGTAATGAAGTAGGCGAAATCCCAGAGGCCGGCGCGCTTGAAAAGCCAGAGAAGAACCGAGAGCCTCGCGACTACCCACGTTTATTTAAAAGCTTTTTTTCTCCCTCGGTTTTTCCGAAAAAAAAAACCCGAGCTTTCTTGTTCTTCAACGCGTGGCCGCGAGAATTATATTATTTACCCTTGTCATTGTGCGATGAACAACGTTTTATAGCTCGGGCAATCTACTTTCGTTTGAATGCTCGGCTATTCACGTCAAGAGGCAGTGGGAAAAAACAAACGTCGAGTAAAGCGCTAATTAATATACTGCTAAACCAAGCTGCGGCGCGAATTCAAAAGACTCGCCGCACTAAACAGCTCATCCGTATAATTAAAAACTTTTTCTTAACGAAGCTCATTGACGTGAGATTTTTTGGCGAAAAAAAATTCGTGCTTGTTCGACAACAATAGGCGCATTGAAAATATCTTGCTGGTATAATATCTACGAGCCGAAATCACGAGAAAACTTTTTTTTTAGCAAAGCTCGCCTTAGTGATTCTCTTTCATTGCTTCAGGACCTCGCCGCGCGGCTCTTGAAAAAAAAAAGCTCGTATCAAAAGCTCTCGCTGTTTTGCTTACGTGCCCATGTGTGTGTATGTACGCGTATATGGCTTGGGGATAAACTGTAAGTAACGTGGCTAATCTGGAATTTGTGCCTTGTGAAAAGGAAATTTCCGAGATCGAAAATATTTAATATCAGGACGATCTGAGCTTTGTAACGTTGTTATAATGAGTATTCAAATGGAAATAATGCAATAAGTTATTGAAATGGAAACGGAACAAACGGTTGTTTCGTATAGTGCATCTACTCCGAGCAAAAGTGCGCTTGAAAAAAAGATGCACCTTCTATACTTTTCGAGTGGCTATTGTGCTCGCGAAACACAAGATTTTCGTTGCACAAAAGGAAGAGAAAAATCGGTAACAATAAATTTAGGTAAAAAAAGATCCGCTCGTATGAAACTTATCACTATACTTCCACGAGCATATATAGGTATAGCAAGATATTGAGGATATATAAGTTCTTAAAATATCATCGTATCACTGCAAACTCGTGGCTCAGTTTATTTCAATCAATATGCGTCGCTAAAAGCTTTGAAGTAGATTTAGACAACCTTTCTTCATTCGTTGGTATTTTCTGCCGTTTTCACGTTAAATATTTATCCTGTGTCAATTTTTTTTTTGGACTATATTTCTTTTATTGGTTACAAAACTTATGCTATCGGCTTTTCTTTCCGCTCGACTAAAGAAAAACCGAGTGCTTCGGAGACACTCGACATTCAACCTGGCCCTTTGTTAAAGTCAGTGTCGCGTGAGTTTGCGCCCGCAAAGACACTGTTTGCCTTGCTCTCTTTCTCGCGGCCCCCTTTTTCCTCTTCATCTTTCTCTCGCAAGCTCTCTTCTTAAATATTACTATTATCGTAATCGCCAGAGCTGAGCCTTTGTACTACCATTACTTGCCTCTCTTTTTTTCTTTTTTTTTTACTATCTGCGCGCAGGGAAAAGAGAATGGCTAGTCAAGGTCCTGCATAATTTCGCGTATTTTCAAACGAAGCTCCTCCGCGCACGGCTGTTTGTCCTTCTCGAGGGGTAATAAGTAGCGGCTGCAACGCCAGCTTTAAACTCGGATTAAACGAGTAATCTCGCGTCTTTTTTTTTTACATCGCGCGTGTTTCAGCCGCAATCAGGCTTGAAAAAAAAATGTAGATTTTCTTTTAATTGGAAATTTCTGTGCGATGACTAATGTGTTAACTAGCGAAGACGTTATCAACAATTACTCATTTCCCGTGACATTGATAAGAAATTCACGACATTCAATAATTGACAAGGTCAGTCGAGTTTTATAATTTAGAATGCTCCGATATGTAAATGTTGTATTTTCTGCATTGATACTACGTTTCAAAAACCAGATGTTTAGCTGTTTTGTCAAATTTTATGCGTCTTTGGACATTGCATTCAGCAGTACTCGCAGTACATCGACGAGCTTTTTCAAGACAAGCACATTTTTTATGACTGCCATAAAACAATGCTGTAAACGTCAAATATAAAAATAAAAATTCATATCTTTGATTCCGAATAGCAGTTGCAGCGAGAGCTGAAACTAGTACGCGGGTTTTTAAATGAAAAATAATTCTTTTATGATTTTTTTTTTAATTTTGTTCTGGGCAAATTATGAACAAAATCAATAATTATTCCGTGCTTATTTTGGGTTGCCCGCAAGTTAACCTGTTCGAAGGTAAGTAAAGTTATTCATTGAACCGGAAATATCAAACAATATTATAATAATATTATATCAGCAAGATTTAAATTTAATTCTTTTAATTTTAGTCGGATTTCCGTATCGTATAAACAAACAAAATGAAACTTTGGATGATTCAAAAGCTCGTGAAATAGTGATTTTGTATTTTTGAACCGATGATTTGACTTTGCGAAAATAATGAAAGTTGAATATAAATCTCTTGCCCATAAATGGACACTGAATATAAAGCGAAGTATAAATCCAGAATTACAGTCGTAACGCTTGACGAGAACGCTACGATGGATTCAGAAAAGCAAAGTATAGATATTGCAAAAAAAAAAAAAATTACACAAGGACAGTAAAAATGAAAGGGTACGTTTTTTTTTTCTTGAAAGGACACACACACTCACAATTACTGCACGTCGGGATAAGCAGCGGTAAGGGGGGGCCGAGGACCACTCGTGGTTAAAGGCTGAAGAGCTGCTGCGCCTCTTGCTTTAATCTACTGAGGTGCCTCTGCAACGGCTCTAGTAGCGTTACTAATTACGTTAAAGTAAGACTAGCCAACAAGAGAGCTTTGATTGATGGCCACCCGAGATTGCAGTTGTCGATTTCCCAACTAAAAATATACACTTTAACTACCCTTCTCTTATCATTATCATACCCCCAAGTTGGTTAAATTTTTTTTTTTTAAATGCTGCTGATAATCGATAAAAAAAAGCTGATTTAGCAAAGACCTACGAAGAAAATTTAAATGTTTGTTATAGTATAGATACCGAATTTGTCCACCTTGTGTCTCACGATTGAATGGCACGATCACTAGCGCGCGTTCGCAGATCATATAGTAATTTGAATTTCGCTTCACGGCGTGCGACGTATTGAGGGCGAGTTTCTGAAAGCGTAAAATACACACAGTTTAATCACGATAAATGAGGCCGTAATTTGGAGGAAGCGCATATTACTTTGTTGTCATTTTTCTGAGGCTTTCGATCGTATCAATTCAAATCTGTGGGTAGTAGCAGATTTGGCCATGTGGCGTCAGCACCAGTCGGCATCGCACACTCATCGCGACGCGGATGCGCGTCGTCCGGGTCTTGGCGCACGCGTGTTCCCTTTCTCTTCGCGCAAAGTGTGGGCACGTTCGATTAAAAGCGAAAACTGTCGGTCCGTACGTTCCGACCGTTTCGTCATGTTGGTGACTGTATTTTT
>JAWWMK010023295.1:0-16798 GCA_035047105.1 Galeopsomyia nigrocyanea | reverse complement strand
TCGAGCGTAACCCCGAGTTTTTAATTTGCCAAAACCCGAACGAAGTTATGGCAGTTTTTTTTGTGGATTTGGCCATACATGCGATAATGTATCTAACCGCGAGATAATCAAATATGTATAAATCTCGAGAAAAGAGAAAACAAATTTACGTTGAAATATTATTATGAATTACGGTACATTGTGCACTCGTGCTTTTGTCACACAATGAATTACACGAAACGACCGCCCCGTCCCCGAGTTTAATTTAGAACATTAATTTCTGCACGTGACGCGAAATTTTACCATAAAGAAAATAAAAACCATTCTTCTATAATATGAACAAAACGACCTTCGTATACCCATCAAACCCAGCCCCTCGTTCGATATAACTTATCATTAACCTGTTGAAGCGTATATAGTAAGATCGTTTAGGGTTTAACGCGAAATTGCCGGCGCTCGTTTAGGCTCACGAGCTTTAACGGCCGGAAAAGATAACGACATCGTCGACGCTTTTGCGAAAATCCTCTCTCTCTCGCACACACAATTGATACTAATATTGTTGTGTATAGATACTCACCGCCTTGTGGAAAAAACTGCGAGAAAATGTGTTTGAATGCGTCTTCGTCGACGTAACCAGTTGGACATTCCTGCTTGAATCCACGATAAATCATTTGTATCTCCTTGCGTGTAAAACGTGTTTTAGCCGACAATGTCGTCAAATCCTCGGGTCTGTGTCGTAGAACTCCAAAGCCAACTGTACCCGAACCCCCTAAAACTCCTCCCAGATCTTCAACATCCTGCTCTGTAATTGGACAAGTCGGACAAAAAAACACACACGGGCATGTATTTTCTTTTCAATTGCAGAATTCAACACCTTGATGCGAGATTGTTAACTCCTTTTTTCGCCTCGTCGGTTGGATTATTTTTTATGTTGGTTTTATTAGCAAACTGGCTATGAAGGGGTGTTAGTGCAAATTAGAAAACTCAGTGTGTTAATATCTATCTAATTTTTATGTAATACGCAAACCCTCTACGATTTTTAACTACTTTTCTGAGCGAGAGAGACAGGAAGAAAGTAACTATAACTCCTATGAGAGATTGCTAAAGACAGACAGTAGAGTGAGTACAGTTAGAGGAGGCGAGTTTGAGCGAGCATGAAAAAGAAAAAAAAACTTTTTTTCTTCTTTATAACTCGGAGGAAGATAAAAAGACAAGCGAGGAAAAAATTTTTTTCCTCTCGCTTGCGCTCTTTTTCGCCTCAGGGAGAGTAGAAACGTGCTCTTTACTGTTTTTTTTTATCCCTTACTGACCTTTCTCTATCCTCCTCTTTTTAAGGTGGCCCTTTTATTTTTAGAAGATCGCTTGTTTATTTATCTTTGACATACGTGCAAAAAAAAATAAAAGGGTTTTTTATTATCCATGCCGTGCATCTAGTTCTTTTTTTTTATGGGCAAGTCCTAAAAAAAAAACGCGAAATTGCTTTAAATGCTTGAATGCGTAAATCTCGCGCAAAGATAGAGTGTTTTCAGTTTTAACCGCCGCAGTTATACGCGTCGCAGAAGAGAGACGAAATAGGACAGGATGTAATTAAAAAAATGTTAGCGGAGGTCGTCGTCTCTCAAAAAGAAGAGTTGTTGTGTGTGTGCGCAGTTCGTTTGGTTTTCATTTTTTCGTGTAATTCGATTGTGAAAAAAAAAAAGTGTCTCCAAGGAAATCACTGAATTATATTTTATTTTTCCGGTAAATAAAAAAAAAACTGAATATTCATCAAGGAAAGATCGAAGCTGTCAGATTATATCGCGAGGTGAAAATTGATTCGTGGTATACATACACACAGAGAGAGAAAGTGAGAGATCGACATTTCCCCGCGCGAAGGTTTTATCGTACAGTTGAAATCTCGTTATACATACATTGCTTCGTAATTAGATTCTTACACTCGCGGTATATATATATATATCCGTGTAACAGGATTTTTTTTTTAACACTCCTAACGCTTCGCAACGCGCGAGATATATATTTCAATTTGCGTTAAGTGGAAATTGTTTACCCCCTTTTTTCACTCTCTCTCTTTTTAAAGTAGGGTGGGTGAATATGTAAATTGAAAGGGTGTCTGTATATTTTCAGCAAATTGAACTTCTCTATTTCATTTGCATCTAAATTGTGGCACACCGGGTATTGTTGACCTGATTGACTCGCGAGTCTCGAGCAGAAAAAAAAACACGACAAAAAAATTCTATTCTTCATCATTTCTAAAAAAAAAAAAATTGAATAAAATACTCATAGTCGATCGAGAAAAAAAAATCACAAGCTCGAGAGAGATCGAAAGGGCAATCCAGCAGATTGCATCCGACCGCGCGTACAAATTGGGTCGCGCCAAAGGCGGAAAGAAAGTAAAAAAAAAAAAAAATGAAGAAAAAAAAATAGGAAATTTGGTTTGCCGATCGCTTCGGTAATCGATGAGTTTGCGCAGCAAGTGGAAAACTTTTTTTTTCCCTCTCCCGAACCACCACCAACCGCCGTCACCTCGGGCCCGCGGAAGATAATTAAAGTTGAAAAGACTTTCACAGCGCCTTTTTTTTTTGTTCCGAAACTCTTTCTTACTTAACGTCCACCTTCTTATGATAATCAACCGATGAATTATTAATCCAGAGTAAAATTTAAATCGGAATTATATCGATCCTCGAATTCACTACTGTCAGAAGAAAAAAAAAAGAAGAGAGTATAGGGTTTTAAGTGGCAAGATTATTAACCAGAGCATAAAGAGGGAGAGACAGAGATAGTCGGCAAGCAAGTATATAGGTAGAAAGATAAAACAGAGGGTAGGTATATATAATATTGGAATCTACGTGAAGTGCATTATCAGCGCAGATATCGCCTCCTCGTCTTCGCCTACTTGCACACGAGCATCAAGTTTTCGCTATATATTGGAGCAAAATGCACTCGACATATTTTCTTCGATATGTCCTCTCTCTCTTACCTCATCCTCATGCATTTCATTCATGTGTGTGTGTATGTCTGTGTGATATGCATAATTGAAGATAAAAAAAAAAATTTGGTGTGAGAGTAAACGATAATCATCTAAGAAGAAACTTTTTTCTCGTGATATGTGTTCGATCTGAAATATTCACGCAAGTGCGAGTGTGTTATTCCCAAGCGAGCTTAAAAAGAGTCTTTCTTGAATACTTCACGAGCTGTATACCTTGAAGGAGAACGAGATAAGAGATATGAAACATCTTACAAGGTATACATCTTCCAAAAAAAAAAAAAAGAAGAAAGGCAACAATCCCAAATAAATCTTGTTCTCCCTACTTCGATAATTGCTTTGGCACTTCTCGCGGTAAATTCCCATCGTCCCCCTTACTGCGCCCAGAACACAAATGAATATTCAAAAGCGCAGTAGCCGCAGCAGTCATAGCTTCAAAGGCGACCTTCGCTAAAATAAACCGGAGCCGTCAATCGATCGCTTCGCTCTCTCTCTCTCTCTCGCTCCAGCAAGCAAACTCCCGGGGACGAGCATATATATAACACATGCGCGTCGCACAAACATACACACACGCATTATTAAGAATGTTGTGCAACGTGCGTGTGTATTTATTTAAAAACGATCAATTTTTTATTTAAGTGTGTTACACAACGACGGATTTAACTCCGAAGGGGGTGGTGGGATGATGAATTTTTTACGAGCTGACGATTTATTGCGTGTTGAATTTTTGATGCGGGAGAGGAAAGTCTGTGTGAATTGGATGATGGGTTAATTGCACTTCTGGTTTATTTATCGTCGGCAGCAATTAGAGACGAGTGATTGCTTTCGATATTTGAAATTGATGTATATATAAATATTATCGGGAACTGAAGAAAGAAAAAAAAACACATATTTTGTTATCGAACGCGGAAAAACTTTCTTTTCCAATTTAATTGAGGGGGAAAAAAGGAAGGATGTCGAGAGAAGCTGCAGTAGATAGACGAATTGAATTGCAAAGTGCGTACAAAGCTTTTGAGAATCCACAATCGGAGAGAGAAAGAGAATGAGAGCCTCTTAATGGCAGGAAGAGTTATGACTTTTTCTTTTTTATCTATGTATATAACCAACCGGAAAGAGAGAATGCCTTTGTGCAACTTTATACAGATCGACCAATTTTCTTTCTCTTTTAGTTTTTTTTAAAAGAAGAGAAGTGAAGAGAGAGAGAGGAAAAGCCTCTTTAGCATAATGCCTCTTTTATGGAGATGATTTTACTTGTAGTCTATTAAACTATACGGTTTCAAGAGATAAAAGAATAAAGAACGACTTCAAAGTCGAAAATTTGCATGTTATGACTTTTAAAGTCCCTTTCGTTATGTATATTTTTATAGTTGACAAAATGCCGGATAGAGAAACAAAAAAAAATGATTTACGAACTCGCCTGCTAAAAAAAAACGAAAAGAATTCTCCTTTCCGGAAGTTTCGCGAAGAGGGCAAAAGACAAATGATGTTTCTTGCGGTTGCGAGTTTAAATTGAAATTTGAGCCGGGATATAAATTTAAAATAAAAAAAAAGGGAGAATTCCTATTTTTCAGAAAAATACTTTCAACCACCCAATAACGTAAAGAATTTAAAGTTTCGTAAATACTTTAGGAGTTTTTCCCACTTTTTCATATTATCGATTCTCAAATCTCAACCAGAACGAGAGAGAGTATAGCCAGTTTAAACACTTTCGAGTTTAATGTAGAACACTTGGTAGCAGACTTCAAACGTTCGCGAAACTTCTCAAAGTGTATTAAAGACTCCTCACTCTCTCGTATAATTCACAATCGAAAATTCCATCTCTGGCCCCTAACGACAGCAACACAGACATATACAAAGCACAGATGCACTCTCGACGCAGCACACAGCAGCCGTTAACTATCTCACACACAGAGCATATATGCAAGACATTCAAGGTATGCAAGCGACGCCCCATTATCGGATTCTCTCCCCTTCCTATACTCTCTCGACGTATACATATCCTCGAAAAGCGATATAATGATTTATTAACGTCAGAGGTCCGATAGTTTTTTTTTTGATGGATTGATTCGAGCGGATAATCTAATCGTATATGTGTATGTTATACGAAGGGTGAGGAGGGTGTAATTTATGTCATTGATCCGAATTGCCTAATTGGAATTCTCCGCATCTTGCTCGTCTGTAGGGAATAAGGGACACCGAACGACGCAAAAAAAAAGACTAATTGGGTTAAAGAAATTATATTCGTCCTTTTTCTTTTGAGAATCTGTTCTGACCTACAAAAAAAAAAGGGGGAAAAGAAGAGAACGTCGAGATCTTTATTAGCGTCGTCGTCGCCAAAGGCATCCAAGCGATTAAAGGGATAGTGTAGGCAGCTAACACGGTATATTTCATCCTTGGAAATTCCTCTCGCCGAGAGAGAGATAACGAGGCGCTTCTACAGCTCGATCAATCGACTAGAGAGAGAGGGGGAGAAAAATTCTAGTATGTGTGCCAAAAAAAAAATACGTCTGACTGTTTTCCAAGCTTTACTACTTGCTGGTCGTTAGAAATTCTTTTTTTTAATAGGGGATCGTCAATCTTGCGATTAGCGTATTATACGTGAAACGTAAATAATGTTCGTAGAGATATAGGGTGGTATGAGAATGGACACTTTAGAAAATTTGCATATGCAAATATTTAACGGGCTTGCCCTGCTGCTTCTATACCGCCTGTCTTGTGTAAACGAGAAAAAATGACGTTATTAAAACGTTAAATATACCGAGAGTTATATATATAGCGTGTGAACAATCATTATCTATTGAAAAATTCAGGATGTGTACGGTGAGGCTTTTTTTTTCTCCTTCTTCTTTTTTTTTATTCATGATACCTTTTACACCGCGAGGGATACTTTTTTTTTTCTCGCGTTGAAATGTATTGACTTTTCTGTCGAATAACGTATCTTTTTTTTTCTCTTTACTTCCAATATAGTACCGTCGGTATTTGTGTGTGTAAGAAGCTTTCTTGTCACTTATTAACGCTCGCTTTTTTCTCCGCAAGAAACACACTTAAAAAAACAGAGAGAGAGAGAAGAACTCTTACACGGTCATCTCGTATTCCGTCAACTTTTGACCCCATTAGAAAGCTTGCACACACAACTAGTTCTCTCTCTTTCGGTCGTCTTGTACGATTCAAAAAGTTTCTTTTCTCGCGCGAGGGGAGAGCAAACTTGGAAAGTCACGTATGTAATTAAAGAGAGAACAAAAAAAAAGGATTTCTCGAGGGAGGATTATTGAAAAGTTCGATTGCCAAGTTGGATTTTTTTTTGACGTGTGTATATATTTCTTTTGTCAATTTTGTTAAAAAAAAAAAGGAGCAGGAGGCAGCACTCGCCTCCACGCGATAATTGAACAACTCGAGCGGAAAGTTCACTCGAGCGAGAGAATAAAAAGGATTTTTCACTTGGTAAATTAAGTGATGCTTGAGTTTTTTTTTATACTTTATTTTTCTTTATACTGACGAACGTAAATAACATCGACGCAGTAAGGGTTTTTTAAATTATTGAATTTTAATGCTTCGTAACGAATGCCGATATTAAAAGAATATTATATCTTCTCTTTCAGCAGGATGCTTTTAATATAAAATTATTTTGCATCTCCGATAGAGAGAGAAAAAAATCCATCGTTATCCGCAACTACAGGAAACAATAAAAAGTGTTTTCCTCTCGCGAGAAAAATACACAAAGCTCACTCGACTGTTTTTCGCCTAAGTAAACGTTTCTTTTCTCTTTCTCTTTTTTTTTCTTCTTTCCACTCCCTCGAGCGAATTTTCAGTGTTAGCGTGCACCGAACGAATAAGGAAAAAGAAGATTTAAGAGAGTGGAAGTTTCGTTGCGCGACCGACAAATTGAACAGCGGCAAGCTTTCCCTCTCTCGTTGCGTTTCGACGTTCAGTGTGTGCGCAAAGAGAAGTGAGAGAGAGATTGGTTTATTCGCGTCCTCTCGTCGTCGTCGTCGATGAGAATTTACTATCGCAGGTCTGTATCGACGCTTTCGTGAATAAAAATTGCCGTTGATTGAATAAAAATACGTTTTCCTTTTTTTTTTACAATTTTGGATAGAAATAGTACAAAAGTTAATAAGCGCGCATTTGCGAAAATATCCAGCAAGCGCGTGCGAGTATAAAATTAGATTAGAGGCGCACATATACCCGCGTGAACAATTCTCTCTGTTCCGTAGGCGCGCGCTATAATAAAAGGCGCGTCGCGTCGGAAAATTCGCTAGTCAATAATCGCTAATTGCGCGCAATTTCGCACACGTGTGCGCGCGCGCGATATTACGAAAAAAAAAATTGAAAAAGACGAAATTTGAATTTTTATTGGATTTGCAGTCGTCGAAGTGTGAAAAAAGAAAGTGTAAATTCGATTTGCGCCAGGGAGGAGGAGGGAAAGACCCAATATGTCAAAAACGCCTTGACAGCAGATTATCGCATATTTACTCGGGGCAAACTTTCTCACACCAACGGCGTGCGAAAACCATCTACAGTCAACACTTCTTACTGGAGTTGCATATATAGAAGAATATTAAAAAAAGAAATTTTTTTTTTTGCTTTCTCGGTCGGATATTTTCTCTTTTTACTCGGAGTAGCTTCATCTCCGAGATATTGAATTTATTATCTTTTGATTTGAAATCCTAGAGTAGTTCAAGCCTTCATCTCGTAGATTTATAAAATCTTTTTTTTTCTTTCTTTAAAACACGATTTATCTCTTGAAAGAATCATTCGCAAAAGCTTATCACCTCGAAAAAGTCGATAAACAGCTAATCCTCGCCGAGAAATAAAAGCTTTACTAATCCCCCCGAAAAAAAGGAGGCATCTACCCGCAAAACCTTTTTAAAACAAAAAAAAGAAGAAGAAGAAGAAGAATCTCTTCAATAAAACAGTCAACGTCTCGGTTCTGTATACAGGTATATACATCCAAGTTAAATCCATCAGTCAAACTACGCAGCTGCTTGTGCTTCTGGCTGAGAAAAGGAGCCACTCGCGTTGCCATGGTTTCCATCCTTGGAAATCCCCGGGCGTTTTAGCGCGCATGTGCCACGTGTATAAAGGGGGGGATGTGCTTTTCGCTTGTGAGTGTGGAAAATGATTGTTTACCGCCAGACCAAACTAAAGAATATATATATATAGAAAGTTATTGGGCTTGAGAGTAAACTGAATTTTTTTTTCATATATAGGCTGAAAGCGATTGGATTCTAATAAAGTTTTCGGAGAGATGTTATTTTCTGAAGTTCGGTGTAAAATCATAATTTTCCTTGCGGAGTATAATTTCGCGCGGCCGATTAATTAAATGCTCAGCCGAGCGTGTATCCCAAAACTATAAGGCGCCTTTGTATATATATTTCGCCCTTCTCCTTCACAGAGAATTTATCTCACGCGCTGACAGGTAATTTACCTTTCACAATTGTGGAAAGCTTTCTTTTTTTTCGGTTGATTTATATCTTCGCGTGAATTTTGACATGAAAAAAATAAATGAAGAAGCGATGAAGCTTCGTCATTTCCGAAAAACTATCGCTTTTGAAAGTAGGTTCTTCGCGTACACAGACACAGTTTGAAAAGAAGAAGCTTTCTCCCCGCGAAAACGTTTAGAAAACTCGCGAGGCTGTATACACGCGGAAAAAAAAGTTCGTAAGCAAGCTTTTTTTTCCTTCGTGTCGTGGGTAATTGAAAACGTCGTTGTCCCTTTTCTTTTTTTTTTATTTCTACGAGAAAAAAGGATTTTCGTGTTTTTTTTTTCCGACGCAACGAAAAAAAAAAGATTGTTTCGTGCGGGGTTGACTTGCGACCGCGGCGGCGGCGCGATTGGATGAAATCTCTCGTAAATTTGCTTTAACCAAGGATTTCACTTGCGCGAACGCGTGACTTTTTTTCTTTTTTTTTTTGGCGATTGATTGACAATTTTACCTCGTCTTTTTTTTCTATGTGGGCGCGCGGCGCTTTTAATTCACTCTGTCTTTTTTTTTATTGTATATAGTAGTGACCCAGATTTTTTTTTTGAATATATGTATATGGATTTCAATAGAGTATCGTGTTATAACTAATATCGAAATAACATATTTCTCGGTGTTTTTCATTGGGTTTTATCACCGTATTTAAATTGAGTGCTGCACCTGAAAACTTTCAGTAATACGAAGAGATAAACCCGCGTGTATACACGCACCGCTTTTAATAACAATAATGTAAGCAAACAAAACCTTGTTTTAACACCACCATCATACTAAAAGTCAACAAATCGATAGAGAGATGCGAGAGTATCAATTAATCAAATAATTGTAGCATTTACTGACCTAAATAAACCCACTCGAAAGTACTCGTGTGAATCTCCAAACTCATTCATCTCACGTCGCGAAATGCCGCATCCTACGTTTTTTTTTCAGAATACCTTTTTTTTCTTCTTTCAGACGTCGCGTGTGTATGTGCACAAACATTAAATTTCCAAAGCTTATACATTCAACGCGCGTGTAAAAAGAGACTTTAATTAAACTTGCAATTTTACTTCCCCTCACTCGCGTCTCTAATTCGCCGAGGCTGAAGAAGAGAGAAAAAAAAAACGAGGAAATGTACTTTTAATGTCCTACATTTTCGTTTTTACGCCACCTTTGACGTCATTTGCGCGAAAAAAAATATATATACGGGAAATTACGTTTTTTTTTTTAGGAAATTCGACGGGGAATCGTAATAATATATCGGACGTCTTCGAATTTATACATTCCCGACACCGAAAAAACCAATATATATGGCTTTTTTTTTCTCGCTTTGAGGAAATTTCACGTTGCAAAAAAAAAAATCGAGTGAAATACGACGCTATATACTTTTTTTTTCTCGTCCCACGTGAGTTTTGGTTCATAAAATTTCATATCTTTATAGTGGAATAAAACTTCGGCTTGTATATATACGCAGGCCGGGGAAAATTTAACGCCGCGGAAAAATAGTATTCTCCCTCTGTTGTCGCGTAAATTACACGCGATGAAAGCTAAAAAGTCGTAAATTCGGTGCGTTAACAACAAAGAAATATAAAACGATAAAAAGAAGAAAAGAAGCGCAAAACTCTTCTGATAAAACTCAATTAGATATTTTGGTTTTACGCCAAAACGTCGCTCGCGGTAAACAATACGCTAACAATGTTGTTCTGTTTAAACGAACCGGAAATTTTCTCGTTTTTTTTTCGTTGTAGAGAGTAAACACAACGCGACCTTTCGCGTGTATATACGTATGACGAACGAAATTTTCTTTTTTCTTTTTTTTTTTTAATTTTATCGATACACAAGCGTGGGAGAGGGTGAATATAAAAATAAAATAAAAAACTTGTCGACTGCGCAAACTTCGAGTTACACAATATGTTTCAAATTAAAACTAAAAACTTTCATGGCACAGTTCGAACGCGCAAAAGTTTTCCCCTTCGATCGACGAAATTTTCGGACAATTCTGGGTTATTTAAACAAAAAATTCGCCGCAAATGTTAAAAATCGCATCAATCAAAAATTCGTTTAAAAAAGCCACGTAAATTACACTAACAACAAGCCGAGGAAAACCGGATCTCCGCCAAAACCGAAGGAAGAGGTATACGCGCGGGTTGGGATCAAGTTCTCCCTCGGATGTGTAAATTTTCGCAACCGCAGGCGACTTCCCTTGCCGTGAAAACCACAAAACCCAAACGTAAACTCAAGCTCTTCAGCGCGTAACCCGATTAAAAACTATAACACGCGAATCGATCAAAAAAAACCACGAGCGAGTTTGTAAATTCGCGTGCCAATAAAGTTTCGAGCCAAAAAAAAAAAAAAGAAGGGAAATTGCGTGCAATGTTTCGAGAGTAATATGGTATTATCCGTCGGAAGTTGGTATTTTGCGTCTTCTCGCCTCTTGGATTATTGACAATGTAACCGCGGGATAATTTTAGCGACCTACAATCTGAAAATAATCAGATTATCAATGCTATATTCGCGAGTTGTCAAAAGTCGATTGCATATATATATTTTCGGATATCGATAATGGGGGAAACGGCCCTGTCGTATAAGTCAAAGATAACATTTTAGATACTAATGTACGGTTATATTTAAAATAAAATGGGATGCCCATTCGATACGTCGTGTAAATAAAAAAGACTGTGTAACCTACGTCTTTTAAACTTTCAACTCTCTCGCAAACTGATTTCAATTTCCAACAGTCGTAAAACCATTCGTCCCGAAAAAGAAAACTAAAAACTCTCGTAAAAATAAAAACACCGATAGAACCTTTCAGAAAAGAAAACATCGATATTTTTCTCCTCGACACAGCAATCGAAAGCCAATTATTTACCTACTCCATCGCAGAAGAAAGAAAGAAAAAAAAAACGTTCGAGTGCATCTCGAAGTGTATTCACTCGCAAGCTTTTTTTACATACGCGCTTTATATTATGGGTGGTCTTCTCGTTTGTTGATTTAAACGTCAAGGTGTTGAATATAATGCTCCGTGTGTGCGTGACTTGTTTTTTTTCATCTCTTTCTTTCTAACATACACGTGAAAAATAGTTTGGGGAAAAGGGGGTATAAGAGAGAAAGAGAAGTTCTAGAAAAAAAGGCAACTATAATTGGAGGATTTTTAGAATACTGGGTTAGTTAGTTGGAGAAACAACGAGGAGAATTTTGAAGTATCCACTATACAATTAGTCTTTTTTTTTTGGTTTTAATCAAGCAAACATTTACGCAACGAATAAATCATCCCATCGCGAAAATCAAATCAATATTTACCCTCTCTGACATCGCATGACTGATTAACCACTGCAAATTTACATTACTCAAACCCCTCCCATATAATCCTCGTTATTTCTCGTATATAATAAGCATTCAAATAATTGTTATCACGATGCAAGGGTAAATAACTAAATAAACAATATAATATTACGCACGCAAAAAAAAACAAAATTCCAAAACTCACTCTTATCCCCTTTCTTGCGTTGCTTGACTGCCGGCGAGCCAGGCATGATTAATTTTTTTATTTTATCCCTCTTTCGCCTGGGTGAAACGTGTCTTTTTATACAAAAGCTTTTTTTTTTTTTTCTTTCCGGATGGTTATGATGGTAACGTTGTCAGTACGAGCGCGCGCGCAAAACTGAACTGGCCGAAGAGCTCGGAGTTGTGTTCGTGCAATGTGGCCAGAGAGAGAAGAGAACGCAACCCTGGGGATGTCTCTCTCTCTGCGCTTGCGTACATAAGTTGCGACCTTCACTCCTAATACACATTCAACGATGAAACCGAGAGAGAAATGTGTAAGGGTGCGAGCTTTTTTTTTTCTTCTTCTTTCTTTCTTTTTATGTGTCATTCCGATCACGTATACGTAGATTATATTCGAGATGAGAGAGATGATGCTAAGAATATAACGCTGCTAGTTTATCGTCGAGCGACAGGTGCGCTGTTTTTTTTTATGTTGTTGATGGATTTGTTGTGTTCGACTTGGATTACTTGAAATGAATGTTTTCTATTTTCTTTTTTTTGTGATTGATGGTTAATTATTTTTTGGGTGACAATCGATATGTGAGAAAGTTATAATTATGTGTAGTTCGATGTAAGCGCAATTATAATTTTAAAGCGTTATTATATTATCGATTATATTATACATTTATAGGATGAATAAGAGAACTCGAGTATAATATAAGAGCTTTTTTCGCGCTGTGATCATCAAAAAGAGAGAGAGAGAGAGAGACAGATGAGTGCAGTCGGCGCATTTTTGCGGTGGATTAGGGATTTTTCACGCGAGTGGCGAATTTTAATGTCTCGCCGACTACTATACTACCTATCTACTCGTGTCACACGCTCTTTTTTTGATGAGTTTTTTTCGAGAGTTTATTTCGTTTTGCAAATTTGCTGCTGACAGCAATTTTTCACGCTTTTCGCTGTGTAATGTGTATGAATTGCATTCACTTCGAGATGAAAAAATGCAAATTCTCTTTTTTTTACTTTGAAAAGTTTCTTCGGAATAATAATTTTTCAATGAAGACGTATATCCTTCGAGCGATGCTCTTTTCTTCATAATGTTTCGTGCAGTGATTTGGCGTGGAATGAGAGAGAAAGAACAGATACACAATTCTCCTTGGCCGCTTCTTCTTCTTCTTCTTCTCACTCTCCCATTAATCTGTTCTCCCGTTTGATTTATGAATTCGCTTTGTGCGAAAATTTTTCCAGTCATTGCCGCGCGCTCATATATCGACTGATGCATTTCACGACCTAAATGTATTTTTCTATAACAAAGAGATAAAAAATAAGTTTTGAAAAAAAAAAGAAAAAAACGATACACAAGGAATATCGGATTTGGTATTACACAATCTCCGCATAGTCGTAGTAGGGGTATCTCCCACTGGGATTTGTTTCCCGGGAGCGTACATATACGCATGCATGCATGCAATGCATGTTGTATACATACATCCGCATGTACATGTATATATACATATAACGCCTTTAAATATTCAACGAGAAATTAAACAATCACAATGTACGTGAACATGCATACATGCATTTTTTTTTGCCGTTGTATTATATATACGCAAAAGCATTATACACACACATATAATCGGGGCCAATTCGCGCTTTAATAGCTTGGGTAATTATAATTCAGGTCAATTGATTTTATCTCGGTGCAATTGATATCCACTCGCGCGTTAAAGTGACGCGATGCCGATATAGAAATAAATCCCATCTATACCCCCGATCGCGATTCGATTTTCAGATAATTAGCCAGTCACTGTGTGTTTTCGTCAAAGGATTTATATATTTTTTTTTTTCGGGGGGAGTATATAGAAACTAATTATAGCAAATTTGTATGGGCCGTCGATGAAAATTTAAATTTCAATTAAAACACATAATAACAGGCAAACAAACAGAAACGTGGAAAGAGCTATGAGAAATACAATCATTGGAAAGGCATAAATTATAAACGCGCATTTGTGTATCGATCTGCGTGCTTCATGCCTTTATCGCGTTATTTTTGCAGGGACGGGAAAGCATAAATAACGCACGTGTGTGTGAAGCTTTAATTAACAGCGCTTAGATAAACTCGATCAGAGCAGAAAAGAGGGACGGTTCGGTTTGATTGATTAATTTGCTTGGGTAGGATGTGAAGTGGGTATATATGTATTTTTTTTTTTTCGATGCTTAATGCGATGTTGATTGGAGTATATTGGATGTGATACGATGATGGACGGGTTGTATACTACTATACTTCATGCTTTTCGAGCGTCAAATTGCTGTTTTTTTTTATAGGAGTGCCGTATAAAAATTTCAAAAATTAATTTACGATAACGACACAATCGTATATTTTTTTTTTTACAACTCTCGTGAATTTTCTCGTTAGCGCACAATTCCAATTTGCAAGGAATAATTTATCACGGTAGCAAAATGAAAATCGAAATTCGTAATTGTCAAGCGTATAACAAAAGTTCGTAAACTGGTGTATAGTATATAAAGTCCAGATGTGTCTTTCTCGTCTTTAGCGAAAGTACATCAAAGGTAACGAGCGAGAGAGAGAGAGAGAACTGTGTTTTCTTAGGGGCTATACTTGCGCAAGCACAAACAAACTCGACTTTTTAGCGCCGGGGCAAAGCCCCGAGGGCCTTTGTGGCCGAGTCACTCTATGGAGAGGCGGAAGGCTACTTGGAAAATTAGAATCCGGCTGGAATTACAATATATACACGCTTCGCTACCTCTTTTTTGTTCTGTGCCGTTGTTTTGTTTTTGTTTTTTTTTTTTTGTTTCGATTCGACATTTCTTTTAATTGGAAAAAAGTGATAATAGACAAAGTCGGAATTAGAATTTTACATTTAAAAATAAATTTACAGTGAGCGCTGTCAGTGTCACAACTCTTATAATCGAAACTACATCGAACAAATTCAGGGAAAGAAGCAGCCATCTACATTATAAAAAATAGTTCTTATTTTAAGTATGCAGCAAATTTAAGAACTTTCGTATTTTTCGTTTTTCTCGTGATTGTTTGCAATTATCAGGATCAATCTTTTTGCATCGAACTTTTCTTGTCATAAGGAATAAGACCTATTCATTTTTAGATCAGTTTTCCATCTGTTTCATTAAAAAACATCGTGTTCTTAAATTTGCTGCATACTTATTTTAAGAACGTTTCTACTTAATTTAAGAACTTTTTTTGTAGTGTATAAACCAGATATTTTAATTAAAAAAAAGTATATATCGACAAGACTCATTCGAAAGAAAAAAAAAGTATTTCAATCTTAAAAATAGAAAGTTATACATTCTCAAATCAAATTTCAGGTCTTTCATTAGTAACTTTTCACGCGAAAATAAAAAAAAAAGAGAGTATATGTCTTTCCGCAAGCTCTCGCTCTAATTGCATAATAGCTTCACATCATTACGCGTACACGACGTACATACATCTCTCTCGTCGCTATATAACGCGAAACTTTAAATTGTAACGAACTAACATACACGTTGTAGGTCGTTAAAATAAAAAAAAAAATAAGAGGTACAACCCTCCTAATGTGCAATTAAAACTCCCTCAAGCACTTTTAATTGCTTCTAAACGCGGCGTAGCGATAAATTTCAAGCTTTATAAAAAATTTCACGCGCAGCCCTGCTAATTAAACGAACAAAAAAATAAACCAAATAAAAGAGAGAACAAATCGCTTTTCATCGATATCAATTCACACGGCGGTACGAACCAAAAAAAAAAAAAAGAGAGTGAATTGAACGTTGGGCAGGTGTAGTATGAGTCGATCGCTGACGCATAAAATTAGCATATCAATCGCGAGCGGGCCGACCGATTGGGAACAATAACTCGGCTGATTGAAAAAGCTCGACTCCCTTCTTCTTTTTTTCTTTCACATTTCGTGATATGCATTTAGCGCGTTTTCTTTCATTCCCACAGGCTGCAATCGATATATCGCGTGAATTTTTCTTTTCGTATAAAGTCAATTTTCTTTTTTTTCTCGTCGTCGCGCGGGAGAGATTATTAAAAAGTTTTGAAAATAATGTTATACGCGAGCGAGAAGAATTTTTAACGACTCGACTTATTAATTTGTTTGTTGTTGTTGCTGCTATACGCGAGTGAGAGAGTTGCAGTATACGAGCAGTTTGTTTTCGCAGGGGAGTAGTTTCCTAACCAGCCTTCTATGTTTTGCGTAAATGCCCGAGTGCTTTTCCACTTTGTTATACGTGTGGTTTTAATTAACGTGTTGAAACAAAAACCACGCGAAAAAAAAAGAAGAAAAAACTTGTAGCTCTCCAGGAAAATTAATCCGGAGGCGTCTTATAATATTACACCTCGAGAGCAGTCGCGACGATCGATCACGAACTTCAATTACCAGACTTTTCGCGCTCACAACCCTTCTCTCCCTTTTCCTTCTTCTCTCTTTTGTGTTCTCTCAATTAGTGGAAAGTGGAAAGTGGAAAGCTGAGCTCGTCGGCGAAAATTTTTTTTTTCTACCGAGAGCGCGGATTGGAAATGTTAATCGCCCACTTGGAAAATTGCACCGGAGAGAGAAAGAGAGAGAGAGAGGTGAATTGGTTTTTTCTTCTCCAACCCTGCGTTACGAGTTGTTTTATTTCCTGATGATCGGTGTTTATTGGATTGTTTACGCGTATTTAAGGAATCGTAAACGATTTTTCTTTTTTTTTCAGCGAGTGAAAAAACACCGGGGCTAAATCTACACAAAAAAATTTAAAAAACGGCTTTCTAGACTAATTTTTCATTCCAAACAAAGTTAATTATTTATGTAATTAAAGTGAATGATAAATTAATCACCACATTTTTCAATCCCCCCTCTTGCCCCCCTGGTTTTGTTACTTTGAGTTTTCTTATATCTAC
>JAWWMK010023284.1:0-16799 GCA_035047105.1 Galeopsomyia nigrocyanea | reverse complement strand
AATCAATATTTGAAGAAATGCCGTTTTTCGCCTATTTTCTGTGAGAAAAGCCCATTTGATTATAATGGAAAAATGCCAAAAAAGTAGTTCCTGCAGACTTTTCCAATGTTCACGAGCATTTTCCGACACTATACCTTCAATAAGAAGAGGAAGAAGGTCCGGAAGCCTTAGCATAAAAAAAAAATTTTGTCATTCTAGACCCCAGAAAAATGTGTTTTTTTAAGGATATCGTCGTATATACGTCGAGTTGTTAATGTCAAATGCCAATAAATTTTTTTTCTGAATATTTCATACACCTTTTTTTACTATTCTGCAGTCAATATATTGCAAAGTGATTTATATATCTTTTTATTTTTTGTTGCGTTCGCTTCGCTACGTCAATAAACGTTTTAACGATGTTTTTTCGACCTCACGTAAGAAATGTAAACATGTGTAAAAGATTCTCTCGAACAAACAGAGTTGAACTTGAACTAATGCTTCGATTATAGAAATGTATCGCGAGGCCATATATACATCGTTGCATAGATGATGCAAGTGCCACTCGCTGCGTCGATCCTTAGGTGAATTCGATAAATAATAATCAGAGCTTAAGGGTGTGCGCGATCGCTCGCTCGATGATTAATATAGATATAGACGTGACGAAAAATGACGGAGGTTACGGGTGAGAAATTCTCATTTGAAATGCAGGGACAAGCGAATTGTCGATTGTTTAATAAAGCGTTAAGATTCTTTTTTTTTTCAGTTCAAGGTGTTAAGAGATGCTGAGAGATAACTACGGATCTCTATGATAATTGTAGGAAATTAGAAGTTGAACACTCATGCTCGCACACACACACATGATATTTTCGCGTTACTCGGTATCGCTGATTAATTTTCTTATACATTATTTATCGACGTACAATGCACGTACATCTATAGATGATTTAATTTTACAAGTCTGCTACGTAACACTTTATTTATTGATCGCTGTCCATATTGTAGGCTATTTTAAATTATAATTACAATTAGAAGGTGCACCGTTACGTTTCAAAATTCATCTATTGTAATTTGATTGTGTGACAAAAATATGGAAGATTTTTATAAAATTTTTTCAATGTTTTCGTCAGATATAAAATGAAGAATTCGCGCAAAAAAAATATATATATATACTGTTTACTAAACCACGTAAACATATTTTGATAGAAAACGCGTTATATCTTTATCACTTTTATTTTTATAGCCGATAGCATCTTAAATAAATCCACGAGCATTAAAAGATTGTCACACTTGTCCGACAAAAAGTATTTTGTTTTTAATCGGCAAATCTGATTTCAATTATCATAAATTATCGAAACATCGCGTATTTATATATAGCTTATCATAATCCATGATAATTGTCAGACCATCTGATATCGATCGATGTTTGAATGTCATTGACTGAGTCCGAAAAATTACACGTGTAATATCTTTTAATCGGTCAAGAGTATAAAAATCATCATTTGCAAATTGCAATCATTATAATTTTCCATCTCTAATATTGACGAGAATCGTTAACAACCTTTAATTGTTGTTATAGTGCGATGCTTATTAAATTTCATAAAGTATATTTATTCACTCGAATGAACATCGTAATTGCATATTAGTCATTTTCAGATGTCTACATGTTATTTGGTAATTAAAAGCTTTCAAATTCATCTAATAGTAGCGTTATGACAATTTAATATCATGTACGTTACTGATTCTGAGTTGCGATCATACGCTATGACTGAAAATTTTTGACACTTACATCATGCTTTGCAGAATGAAATCAATAAAATTTAATAAAAAATGAAGTTGATATTGCAAAACGAAAAAAAAAAAATAGCCGAATCTCACAAAACAATATGAGACACAAAATTACACAAACGCTGAGGGCAAAACAATAATGAAATCTTACTTTGCCGGGTGATAATCCTCTGGTAGCTGGTTAATTTTTCACGTGCACTGTGTCACCTTTATTAGGACCAACAATCGGTCGGCACCGCACTCAAAAAGAAATCAACAAAACAGAAAAAAAAGAACGGAACGATGATTGTCGCACTACCGAAGAGATAAAGAAGAAGAGCGAAACAACTGTTGAACTGTCACTCGATGGAAAGGCGCGTAAGTAAGTCGAAGTCACGTGCTGCAGCCATCACAAGCTGCTGCTGCTGTTACTACTACTACTACGTGCGCTCGTACCGTATATACTTTATACTAAGTGCGAGAAAAGGCGAGCGGGCGGACGAGCGAACGGACACACACGTCAGTTCGCCACGAGGCTCCAAGTGGTTCTGCGGCTGAGGAACTCGCGAGAGAGCAAGCGAGCGAGCGAGCCGGCTCATCCTCCTTCCCTGGCTCTCTTTTGCCTCCACTCCGCGGCCACCTTTCGCTGCTGCTGCTGCCAAGGGAGAGAGAGAGAGAGAGGCGCTTAGCACGGCGTTATCCTCGCCGATCGCAAGCGCTCTCTTTGTATTTGCGCGCCTGATGGACGGCATATGGAGAGGGTTGTTGCGGGGCCCGTGAAGTTTTGCTTTGATAAGGCTGGCCTTGAGAATTTCACCTTTTTTTTCTTCTTCAACCCTCTCTTTCACTCTATTTTGAGATTCAACTTTTGATGTGTGATTGTAGTTTGCATTTTCGAGTTTGAGCTTCAGTACTTCAAACAATGACTTCATCAGATACAAACTTCATGAAATTCGATTTGAGCTTGAATTTCAAAAAACAATGGAAAGAAACTCATTTTCCATTACCAAGTATTTCCATTCATACTAGTATTTTAATTTTGGTTATATATACGCACAGACGCGCATTTTCACGGCATGATGTAGCAAGAGCTCAGCTATTTTTTTTTTTTTTTTTTTTTGGTAAAACGATGCGTAATATCCAGATCTCTTTGTGTGTCATCGACCTTTTCATTGTAAATTAAAGATTTTTCTGCGCGTGTGAGCCCGCAGAGAAGGAAAAGTTCGAAGGACCGTTTTCGTGACTCATCCCCTTCTGTGTCCTGAGAGAAAAAGATCACGCCGACGGCGCTCACGCACTTGCATTAATTCATATTCATTCTACTTGCTTTATTTAATTGTTTATCACTTGTTGTTACTGATCGTAAAGTTTTTACGAGATAATTATTATTCCGAACGTATGATAGCGTTTTTTTTTATGCCTAGTGATTTTTAAACTTGCGTACATACATAGACGATGTAATATGTCAGCTGTGGTTGATTTCTGGTAGAAGGATGATTTTTCTATGCAAAATAGATGCAAGTCACGCTGAATTTTGATAAAATTTGTGAGTTTCATGCGATCTTTCGAAAGAATAATAAGGAAAACCTCAAAGCCATTAGCATTCGGTATTTTCGATTTCGAGGATGTTATACTATGAAATTGTGAACGAGTGTATGATTCATAAAATGATAAAATCGCTACTATACTTTAGCGAGACATAAGGAGGCAGAAATAATTAACGCGATCTGTCGATTGACGTTTACCGCATGACTACCACCCGGTAAAGTACGTATACGTCAGAAGAAGAAATTGCGTATATGAATGGATGCGTGAGAAAATTACTCTTTAATTGTTGCTAAAGGAAGCCTTGACGAGGCCAATTTCTGGACAAACAGACATAAATTTTCGATCACGAGCGTATTTTTTTTTTTGCGCAATTATTGAAGCGCGCGAAAGTAACTTCAAAATGAGCTCGTGCGTGCACGCTCATTTCGTACTTCGAAGTAAACAACTTTTATTTGGATCTTCGTCTTGAGGAGTAAGTATACATAATTAGGCAACGTTTTGGAAGATTGAATGGATAAATTGGAACACAATAAATAACAAACTAAAAGTTACCATATCAAGGTTGGTAACAGAAAAAAAAACGAGAATGAATGATTTGCAATAATGTTCGTATGAAACTGGAACAAAAAAGATAATATATCAATCGACAAAAATTATGATCTTAATATTGAATACATCTGGTTGGAAATAATAATTAACACAATACAATTTATTTAAGCACTGTATTAGAGGTTTATTTCGTGCATTTGTAAAGGTAAAACAAGGAATTTCAGTAACACGCGGAGCTCCTTGAAATATTAGCGTACATAAAATTACACATACATATATTCACTCGCGAGAAATTCGATAAGTAAGAACTCTTGCTTCTATAGATCTAGCGTTGATTCTAACTGTTGACACCTTCATCAATTAGCACTGTACCATCATATTGCCATAAGCGCGATATAGTTGCGCATAAATTAGAGATTTAAGAACATGTCTCTACTCGGTACACAGCACCAACCAATTTCCAATTTCTAACCCTCTGTACTTTCTATATTGCAAGCTCCTCGACAATCTTAAAATTATTTCCAATCACACAAAACTTCGTTTATAAAAAAAAATTTCGCTCGAACATCGTGTTTTACTTGCAAGCACTATAAATTGCACTTTCTACACTAGCCATTTGCGAAAAAAAAAACGAGCGTATAAAAGCGGCGAACACACGCACATTGTGTGTATATACTCGGCCGTGATCAAAACGGGCCTCTTTAGCCGAGTAAAAGAAGGTTAAAATGTGTAGTGGTATAGAGAGAAACGCTGGAGGGCAATCGTAAGGCGACTTTATTACAGCAGCGAGCGAGCACGCCTTGGGGATTTCCCGGTTTGCGAGCGTAGGCGCGCGCTTGCAATAATCCTAGGCTCGATTGTGTCCCATGTTGTTCCTCGCGCGCAGCCCGCCTCACTCTTTTTTTTTTTTTTTTTTTTGCTCCTCTCTACGAATTCTGAGCGAACTTCGAATTCTTAAGGTTATTGGCTTCGCGGTCGAGGCTCTCCGCAATTATTGAGGAAAGTTCAAAGAATGCAATGCCCACGCTACTACTGCTTGAATTATATGCCATCCCTCCGCTCGCGACTCTTTCATTTTGCTCATTCCTACTTGCGGCTTTCGTTCTTAATACTCTTAATTCGCCTTTTGTTTATAATCGACTTCGTATTTTTTTTTTCTTTATAAACCGCTTTTACTGATGATTAATTTATTGGGCAGGTGGCCGCGCTGCAGCCGCTGCCCGTGGGAACGAGTTTTTTTTTTAATGTCGGTGGGCGATACGTCAATTTATCGCCCGTTATTTGCATAAGATGCTCTCGGTTTTGTTTATGTCTTCCAAGTATTTTTCTCTTTACCTATACTTGTCTGGATTAACTTTTGATAAATTGGCTTGAAACTTCAATTTTTATGCTTTTTGGCAGGCTCGTTAATCAGCGCATATAGAGCACGCGATTACGTATACGAGCAACGTTTTTAAAACTGCAATAACAATTTGAAACTTATAGCTTTAATGTGTTGTTAAGTAGATTGCTGAAAATTTTCAAATCGCGCGGCCATTTAAGAAGCATGATAATGCGCTATAAAGTGCGGTAAAGAATAATCAAGCGAAGGCCTATAATTTCATAGTAATTATAACTGTTAATAAACGTTGTACTAGATTCTTATTTATCTTTGGCGGTTTTGCACAAAAAGCTATTGTACATTTTTTTTCTCTTTCTCTCTCTTTCTCTCTTACTCTCGGCGTGCAATCCCGCTGGCAGTATCCAATAACGCTCGGGCGCCGCCGCCGCTCGCAAGTAGCAATTTAATACACAACGCGGCTGCTGCAGCAACTCTCGCGAAGTAATGAACTTGATCGCTTATAAATCTATTCTAATTAATTGATTTGATGAAAAGAAAAATCGTAGACGCGGGCGTTTCGCAAGCGCGCGCGAGAGCGCGAACATTCAAATTTGCCGCGATATCGTGATCTTTCGAGATAAAAAAAGAAAAAAAAGAAGTCGGCTTTATCGGGGCGAAAACACTTTTGCACAACACAACACAGTGCGCGGCGCGACTTCGAAAAAGTAACACCCGCGTTAACGCACGCGCCGTTTGTTACACAATGGGTTTTGCGAGAGAGAGAGAGTGTGAGCGCGCGCGATATCAGTTGCAGGCTGCGCCGAGAATCATTAATCTAATTGCGCTTGGCGCGCGCGCGTTCGAGAGAGAATGTGAAAGGGCCTCTAAAAGGGCCAATGGCACGGAGAACGAACGCAACAATTCGATTAGCGCGCCGTGATAACAGCCTCTCTGCGCGGCAAAATAAGCGCGATAGATAGGCGTGGCAAGGTGAGCTCGTTCCACAGCTATGATACACTTACACACACACGCAATTTATACGGCCACGGCTAAACGAATTGTTTTTCCCTGTAGCGTAAAGTTGGCTTATTTTTTAGTTTTTCTTTTTTTTTTTTTGAATACCGTCTATGCTTATTGTGCATGATACCTATAATACACGTCGTCACTCGGATATATATAGCCAATCGTGCAGCCAAATCGTATACTTACGCGAGTATGCGATTAGCAAACTGTACGAGTTTTATTGCCAAGACACCTCTCGCAACGCGTATTTATTCACTTTCTCGATTTGAATGATTGCTCCTTTCGATCTGCGTGCAATCAAAGATTTCGGCCTCACGCCTTTATATACGGGTATCTTGTTTTTTTTTCTCCTCGTATACGTATGTAGGTACAATGATATTATATATACCCGTATGCGTTACCTACATTCGAGTCCTGCGAAAAAATTCATCGTTACAAAATTGACTCAATGCCAGTTACCCACTTTCGCATTGGTTGGTAATCAAAGTACATCACTGAAAAATGCATTATTTTTTTTCGAGGTCATAACTCAAACTTCGACTATACACTTTAGTCTCGACAACTTGTTGAAGACTGTGAAAAAAAATTTATATCGTTTTTTTTTTTTTGCGCAAGTCATGAATGAATGCTGATGTTTAACCAGGTAATTAGAGTCTTTTTTATTGAATAAATTTCCATCGCTGATTGCTTATGTAATCGAAACAATCTAAATCAATGAATTTAAATAATAGTTCTAATTGTAATATATTTACAACTTTCTTTTCATCGATTTACATAACTTTTTACTGAGTGTCAATTCATCTTAGCACCAGTGATAACTCATAACACGACAACGTAATTATTCGATAAATTAACAGCAATCAATATTCATCTGGAGCTTTTTTTGCACGTAGATATGTTTTCTCGCTACTCGCGCGGGATAAACTCATCGGATAATCGATCGTTGGATCATCGAAGCAATAAATTTGATTATAAAATATTTACATAATAAATTGCCAGTAGGCTTAGCATTGATTTTCCGAAGCATATTCTTTTTTTTTATGTATTCTAGTGTCAATATCAGATTGTTTATTGATATACCAGGAAATCATTAAAAAAAAAGAGAGACTATTAGCGATGCACGACATATTCCTCATTATAAAACTACTCCATATTCGCCGCATTGCATATGCACGCCATATAAAAATTATGACTACGAAGCTCGGAAGCTGCAGTTGCAATAGTAGGATCGAGCTCGCTCGTTAAAACAAAGGCATAGAGAGAGAGAGAGAGAAAGCTATGCTAAAATCGGAAAAACCAGCGATAAATAAATACACGTCACGCGTGAGTCCATTCGCGAGTTCACGCTGTCGACAGCGTGCAAACTTTAGCGACTACTTATACGTGGAAATGATCGGAATAATCTTTCGTTATAATTAGAATAAATCGGAATTGCGCGCAAGTGTATGAGAGAGAGAGAATCGATGTATACGCGCGCAAGGACGAAGGCGAGAGCTGCTACTCTGGCATGGACACTTTTATCGGCGATTTATCGCTATGACGATATAGCGGCGGTTAAAGCGCGCGATTCTGTCATGGATTTCGAATGTACTTCATTTGAATACGCATCGCGCGCCAATTTGCAAGTAAGCGCGGCTTGATACTACTTAGTGTGGTGCGGCGCTTCTTCTTCTTACATGCGAAGGTGAAAAGGAGCTGTCGACGGTTAAACTTACAAAATGCAACTGATCGTTTCCCACACGTACGTTTTAAGCAAGGAGCTTGCGTTTTGTATCGAAAATACTAATTCTTTGGCAGACTGTTCTTTTGTTTTCCACACGCTTATTTGTATACGATGTCTATCGAGCGAATGCGATTCGATGTGTTGAGGTATTTAATGCCGAGCTACACTGAAAAATATCATTTGGATTTAATAAACCTTTGAGAGAACTTCGGGAGAGTATCTCTTTTTTATTAAATTATAATGTTATAATCTTTGAAAAAAAAATCCATTCTTAAATTTAAAAAATATTCTAATTTACAAGTAGATGTTGATTTAAAAAATCGGTTACAAAGTATAATGTTAATTCATGCAATCAATGGAATGCAAAATCCGCTGAATCATCATGAGTATATTGAAAGAGTTTATGAATTGTGTGTTTGAGAATTTGAATATAATTTGGAAATGAACATTAGTTTTCTAAAAAATGTTTGATTAAGTCACTTTTTTATATATTTGCATGAACTAAGTATCAGAGAAAGTCGACAAATAAAATTTTTTTATATGATCTTTGCATCTCGTATGTAAGTATACCATGATTTACATCTATCGGTATTGCCATTTTTCTAAAAATAATTTTTTTCTCTTATTCACAGTTTTTTTTTACACTGTTTTATGGAGAACGACGTTTTTCTCCAATACAAATTACTTCTGATTTTTACATGAATTCCAAATTTTATAGTTGTTCGTAAAAAATGTTAACATTGATTACATTACTCTTTTGGAAATCAATTTATGCAACGTTTTTGCTGTTTACACGCGTCTTCACTGATTTGCATTGTGACAAAGTCTTAAAAAAAGTCTTTCAAAATTATTACCTACTCCTCTCATCACATATAAGAATATACACAAACACTTCAGGTATACATTTCTTCAAGTAAGGTTCACGTACTCCACCAAAGAAATTGGCAGCACTTTTACAAAAGTATGCGAGTAATCTCGAACGTTTTATACGCTCAAAGTTTCACTCGAAAATTTGCGCAACATTGTTATTTATAGCGAAAAAAAAACAGTGTCGACGCACAATAAGAAAAGTTTTTCTCTTCTGCGAAGGTATTACAAAAAAATATACTCGTATATACATATCTGCGCAACATCATTGGACTTTCACCTCTTAACGCTCTTAATGTGTATAACCGTTGGTCGAATAATTTCTCCTCCCGCGCGATGTAAAAAGCGAGAAAGGTCGCTCGAGCGCGCAGTGTAAAATGCGTGGTCCAAAGTGCCAGGCCGTTATGCCACAGAGAGAGAGAGAGAGAGAGAGAGATACAGATCAGCTTATCGATCTATAAATCAGTCGCGCTGCGTTCTAACTCATTGTGCGCGCGCTGCGCGCTGGATGAAGAAAGAACAAAAAAAAAAGAAAAGAAAAGTATATCGCTTTTCGCTGGCCGCGATAGCGCTGTAATACAAAAAATATGCGGTCTCGAATCATGTTCAGTTCGTATATCTTTTGCCGTGCACTGTATGCGTGTGTATATGTACCTGTGTGTAAGTATGATAATTTCGAGCTGTAAATCAAATTTAACTATGCATATATATTGTTATCATAATCAATTTTTCAAAAGTTTTGCGAGAGAGAGAGAGAGAGAGAAGAGAGAGAGAGACAGAGCCTGGTAGCCTGCGCGCTGAGTTATCGTTACTGGCCATTGTTTGATAATCGCTTTACGATAAAACCTTTACGACTCTCGCCAACGTAATACACTGTGTTTTACAATTCCAAATAATTTTTAAGCGTTTGTAGCACGTGTATTATATGCGGCGCGCTGCGATTCGCGAATGCGTATAGTGCAAGTTTTCGCAAACGACCGATGTATATTATGTACAGCGACAATTGGATGAGATCACTTTAGATACAATTAAACGCATTGTATACGCACTATCGTAGATCTATGCCGTCAACAGCTTTATGACAGCGAGCTTTTCTCTCTTTCATCTGCCGACGGTGTACAACGTACTACTTTGTTAATTTTTCTAGATACTCGTGATTTGTTCATAGAATTGTATTTGAATTTCCGTTTTCTTTTTCTTTTCTTTTTTTATCATGGGAGAAAGATTACGTAATTCACGTGACACTAAAATCTATGTAAAAATAAAAAAATTAATGCACACACTACACTACTGTAGGATTTACAAGTGTTTGGGAACTCCCCATTCGCTAATTTCGATTTGTAAATTCGTGAATAATCGTTATTATTAGCATCTCGCAATTCTAAAGCTATGGAGAACTACTTTTTTTTTTACGAGATCAATTCTTGAATGACTCAGGTATTTTAAAATGGACTCGAGAGCTCTACATACATTTGTTAACATTTTTATGAGACATCGCAGTCTACAAAAAAATTTTTTTTTTAGCATAATTCAATGATAATGCATACTTGGTAGGAAAAACTGATGAATTAAAAATTTTTTTTTCTCACAGAAGATCATACGATTTTGAAAATCTTAAACAAAGTCTCGATAAGTTTGTATAATTAGCGAAACTTACGCAACGGATAAGACTATAAATGTATCGTTAGTAATAAAACGATTACGTATACGTGTAGTTGCCGTGAAGTACGAAGATAATACGAATGTGCGTTAGTCGAGAATTGTAATCTTTTATTTTTTTTACACGCCTTGTGTCTCTTTTTTTTCACTGTATTGATTATAGATGATTATCGCACAATAATAAATTTTTATTGATTACTGGTTCTCGTGCACTTGCAAGGATTACTGTTTCAAGATTTTCTCGAAGACTTTTAACCGCGTTGTAATGAAAATTAATTCGCATCGCTGGTACACTCTTTTATATTTTTCTTAGTTTGTTATTCGTATAACTTAAAGATGTGGAATCCGCAATGATGCATTAAAATTATATGGATACACTAAAAGATACAATCATCAATAATCTGTTTTAACATTTGTAAAAGTAACTAAAAATCAGCTTGCGTATTATATGATAACCAAGTGTATATAGAAAGCTTCGAAACTTGAGGTAACACGGTATCCAAAAAACAGCTGAGCCAAATGAAGAAACTCGTCTGGATTATATGCACCGAAAGTATATCACGGGTGCACATGGAAGCTGAGCAAGACAGATAGGTGGGTCCAGGCGCGATAGCGTAAATAGTAACATAATACCGCATAATGGGGGCATAATGCGCGCGGAGAACGAGCGCCCGCGCCGGAGAGTTTACGATCGGCGCCTTTTGTGTCCGCGCGCGCAGCCTCAGCTTCACTTGATTATTAAGCGTTCCTCTTCGCGTGCACACATGCGATGTTCATTTGTCTCCCTCTCTCTCTCTCTCTCTCTCTCTCTCTCTCTCTCTCTCTCGCAGACCGCAACATGGATCTCATCTAAGCTGCTTTTTCAAACTTCCAGATCGCATCTCGCGAGCGTTTGATTTTGCTTCGTAAACCAGACATTCCGCTCTTTCTCTTGCACGTATGGATATTTTAGATTGAATTAGCGATTAGTTCGTTGGTAAACAAAATTATTCACTCAACTTGTAGTACTCGAGTTTCTACGGGTTGCTTTTCGAATTGGGCGTGAAATTGGAGACTTTTTGAAAGATTGCAATTTCAATAATTTGGCCTGAATAATTTAACTACAATTGCAGCTTTATCCTTCAGGTATAATCAGATGAAATCATCCAGTTGAAAAAAATGGGAATTGTTAGCAATTGAAATCGTGTGCGGTCGATTTGTCATGTGCGGTTTTAATTTCAGAGGTGTGTCATAAATTTGATACTATAAAGTGACAATAGATGGATGGTCAAGCAAACTATTCCAAAATTTAAAATTATTTTCATTTATTACAAATCCAAGATAATTAAATTGAAGGATGAATAAAATAAATCGTTCAAAAATTAAAATAATTGATTAGCATGAGTTGGACACACTAATATAAAATTCACCCGTTGAAACGTTTATTAATGGTTCATGTAAAACGGAACGTGATAGTAAGTCAAAGGAAATAAAAAACATGTTTTAATTAATAATTAACAAATTGACTCGATCGCAGTCGCGGATCGCAACTCCTATAACTCAGCCTTTAGCGCAGCGCATTAATTACACGGGCAATATATTTTCCTTAATTAATTGTATCTCCTCTCTCTCTCTCTCTTCCTCCAAGCGCTTTTTATTTCCTCCTAACGAGAAAAGTCGAACGCACGCGCTCGTCTTCAAAGAGTGCGCGGAGATGCTCGCCACAGCAACACCGATGCTCGCGACTGCAAATCGAAATCACGCTGGAAAAATGCCGAGGATGAAATGGGGCTCGCTAGCGTACTCAACGTTTTACAATATTTTACGCTAATTAAAATGAGCAGAGGTGCTGGCGAACGAGGTGAGTAATAAACAAGACCATCGTCTATGCTTGAGCGGCATCTAGACCTATTTTTCTCTCTCTCTCTCTCTCTCTCTCTCTCTCTCGATATGTGTACCACTTGAATTTTCGAGTAAAGCGTAGCTGGTATAACGTAAATATAGATGGTCTTATTTGCGCTATCAATTTTGATTTATGAGTGAAAAACTAGATCCAATTTTTGCTGTTATATTTACAGTTACTACGCTTACGTCTATGCGAGTTCAATCAACAATTTATGTTTATCAATTAGTGCGGAATTACAACTATGTTATTTATTGGTACAAATTTAATTTAATCTTTGATAATCATCTAACGTTTATTTTCGAATAAAAGCTATCGTGTATATGAGATAATAGCTTCCTGACAAATATATGGACTTTCGAAAGAGTAATCAAGTTAAACATCACTGAAGCGTATGATAATTCTTCGATATTCTCCATTTGTAGATTTGATTACAGCAATGCACAGCATACTTTATAACATGCTATTTCTTCGTAATAACGTATTATATACGCGGTCAATCGAGCGCGATGACGCGCGAAATCGACTGACGCGACATTTCGCGGTGGCCGCGGTATATACCTGTGGATAGAAATGTGTATGTGTGCATCTATGCAAAGTAGCGGATCGCGCGAGTTTACAGTGAATCGCTTTACGGTTTATCCTATAATTTAGTTTGATTTTAAACAATAACAACGATTTCACTTGATGAGCGTCAAATTAACACGTAAAGCTTTTGAGCCATATTCAAAAATAATTCGCGTGATTTTCTTTCAGAAAATTTTCAACGTGATTGGAGTTAATTTTCGTAAAATATTTTACAACGTGACCTAGAATCCGAATATTTATTTTAGTACTGAAAATCGGTTCGATGAAACACCTTGAAAAGCAACGCAAAGTATATAATAACGTGCATCTTCTTTTCTCACTGCTAATGGAGCGAAAGATTACGAAGTTAAAGTCCTATATGTCCAAAGAGTGTGTTAAAAGACGCACATAAAGTATCTGCTCGTCGAGTTTAAGGTTGCACACCGAAGTTTAAACGCGAGTTACCGTAAAGGAGGGTAATGCACATATAATACCGACTACATTACAATACACAAGCGCTGATGTCGGCGAGATGGTAAACGGTTATTTAATAGGAGGGCTCGAGAGAGTAAATGTCCCATTTTACAGTCGCAGTCATCTCTCATGTAGCAACTGTGCAAGCTTACAGAGACGTAAGTGCAAGCGTACATACGTATAATCTTTCATTAGTCGTGCGAAGATTAGAGAAGTGTGTCTGTATAAGGGAGTCGTGACGTTGTGGCGCGTCGCCAAACTATACAATATGGAAAACGTAAACGCTCGTGTATGTGTAATTACGCGCTTCTGCATAGAGAGAGAGAGATAGGGAGAGAAATCGTGCGATCGATCGCTGGAGCCATTAACGCTGATAAACTTCCAAGCGTCGCGCCGTAATTTCTAGGTGACGAAACAACGATCGCGACGACCAAATTATCGTTCTGCCGGCGTATATACGTGTAATGCCTGTATGGGTTGTAATGCTTCTGTGTGTGTGAGTCGGGACGGATGATTAGGCGGCGCGCGGGAAAGAGAAAAAAAAATTACCCCCGCGCGCGAGTGCGCGACTTTAATTAGGGGCCCCCGTGTGATCGTGCCTCGCTCGTATTTGCGTCACTTCGCGCGCTGATCGGTTATATACTTTCATAACAAGGTCGTGGAAATATGGGTTATGGGCTTGGAATGTTGAAACATGATTTCGAGTATTCTGTTGTATGGATTGCTTTCATAAGGATTGTTTTTTTAATTTGACAATTTATGTATATGTATGTGCACATGTTGTAAATATTCATTGACGTATAATTTTTTATGGATGCGAATGATTTTCTTTGAAGTAAGTTTTTATTGGAAGGTTATCTAACAAAGAAATATTTTCCATCTTCACTTTTTACTGTACCTCTCTGTTAAATAAAAGTATTTTAAATGCTTTTCTAATGTAATTTAGTAGCGGGCATTAAACCAAATGCGTCACCCATTGGGCAATGACGGTATTAATTACAATCATTAAATTAGCTTGTTTTATTCCGTTGAAATGTTAAGACTAATGTGGTTGTTGTTTAATATTTTATTAAAAAAATAACGAATTTTGTATTTATTAACAGAAAAGTAAAACAAAAATTGACCATTCCTGATTAATTTTTAAAATAGAATGTTTATAAAAGGATATTTGGAAATATTTTTTACTTTTTATTTTTGTCGTAAAACGAGTTTCCAATTTCTATAAATCTACTTTGCTTCGATTTTTTTTTTCGTAAGATTTTGAATTCTTCCACTTTGTTTTTTTTTATCTTTTTGCGTCAATTTTTACTCTTTTATTAGTTTAGAAACTTGATTTTTTTTTTATTTTGCGTTAGTCTTAATTGCTTTATTTCTCCTGTAACAAAATTATTTGTAAATCGATTGCGATTACTCTGGTGCATGGTTATTCGAAAAGAAAAATATCCGTTTGAAAACCTGAGAAATTCAATAAAAATAATGATATACATAATATATCGTCTTTCAAGTCGGAGGACAGGGCTATTTGAATAGAGACGATTCGCTTGGCCCTCTAGATTCAGACTGTCAAATGATCTGCGCTAAATAAACATTATAGAAAGGAGTAAAACTTAAAGCATAATAACTTAATTATTAGTATTGTTTCTTGTGTTTTTTTAATAACACTCGAACCTAAATCAAATTTCGCTCAATCACAACATCATCAAAACATATCTAAAATCCATTCTGTCATGCATTCCAATAATTTGAATCCAATAACGCTCCGCAACAATTCCATTCGGCTACGTTCAAACTCTAATAATAACGGTAATAAAGCAACCTCACAGAGAGCAGCATTGTACACATAATAGACTCGCATGCTGCACATGTATACACATACAAGAATGATATAGCCCGAGGTGGTCGTACTCTGCGGAGATTTTTCGTCATCTCCGCGCGCGCGGGCAAAGAATCGATTGTCGCGCGTTCGCTCGCTCGCTCGCGCGATTCTCCCTCGTCGGAAAATCGGCGCCGAAGGCGTTTTAAACTCTCGTATGCGCACACTGGCGCGCGCGCGTTTGCATAATCGAACAATTCAATTCCCGGCTGCTCGCGAGAGAGAGAGAGAGAAAAGAGAATTGTGCGGGGATGCACACTCTACCTTTGCAATTGTTGATTCTCTTTGTCTCTGTTGTTCTTTCTCTATATCTCTCTCTCTGTATAGCTCCTTCCTACGATTGTTTGTTTACGTTTTTCTTTTCGTACTTTACTTTTCTTTCTTTATCTACAATTATTTTTATACGACGCTGTTTTACATCTGGGCATTCGAGTCCTGCAATGCAATTCTCGTTTAATTTGTGCAAACGAGTGGAAAAATCGGTATCCTGCGAGCGCCCGAGCTTATATACTTTGATTGCATAATAAGATCGATTGTCTGCGTATACACTTAATGATTAATCAATAGAGTAATTGCGCGTACAAGAAAATATTGCTGGTTAGTTGTTGCCATGTAATCGCTTTTTGGTAATATTTTGTTGTTTCTTTTACTCGATGTTTCGTTTCTTATTGTTAGACGCGTACACTTCGTCCTGTCCAATTTATGTTTTAAATTTGTGTTCCAGCCGGAGAGTAAAAACTATTTGTCCGACAATCTCGCAATTCATCTACATATATAATAAATAATCTGAATTATCGGCTGGATTTATTGCTTTAGAATCAATCATACGCGGACCAATGAAAAAACTGAACTTTATCTCCGTACTATACTGCAAAATAATAAAAATACGTAAAATGAATCCATAACCAGTTTCTTATCGTCGAAGTGCAGTGCAGTGGGCGTGTAATTTTCCATCTATACCTGGGCGCACCGGCAATGACAACCTACATAATCTTGGAATCAAGATCACGATATCGCATCAATTTCTCCTTTCTCTCGTCTCGGCGAGTCGTCGACATCGCCGACGTCATATCGATCGGACAAATCTATCATTGCTCATATGGATCACAAGCGCGTGTGTGCGCCAAAGGTATGCATGTATATATTTATTTAAAAAAAAAAGAAGCGAAATATAGTCGACTCGTGTTTTTCAACGATCGGCAACAACGAGCGAGCGGCTTTAGAGAATCGTGATAACGACTTTCTTCGGTATGACACACGTGCGCGAGCGACTCGCAGCAGTTTATATCGTTTCGCTTATACAAGAGAAGAGAAATTTTTGCGCTTGTTGCGTGTGTGTATCTGTGTGCATGTTTATTGCGAAAATTCTTGGTGGCTTTTTCCTTATTATTGCCTCTCTCGGCAATAATCTAATTTCAATGAAGAGTCATCGAAAGTCAACGCATATAGACTGTTTACCTGATAAGTTTCTCCGTCTGTGATACATGTATTAGATATATATATATATACTAGCGGTACCCGTCGCGGCTTCGCCCGCGATCCATAACTCTCAAAGAAATATTAAATGATT
>JAWWMK010023273.1:0-16806 GCA_035047105.1 Galeopsomyia nigrocyanea | reverse complement strand
CCCCACAGCGCGGCGGGGCTGTAGCGCGCTCAAATTCGAAATACACGTAGGTGGCGGTATTAGGTACATGGCGGTATAAGGTACACTTACCTTACATAATTTTACGATTAACAATCACGACGAGTGTACGTAACTTGCGATGTGTTTCAAGAATTGAGTGTGAGGCTTGCAAAATCGGGGAGTTTTGAATAAAATGGAAAGCGCATGTTTGAATGTGTTATTTATTTTAAGTATTTTGTTAATAGCTGAATAAACAATTGATGTAAAATTAGTAAATTTTTGACTGGTCTTTACTTCCCTATTGTCATTGCAATTTCAACTAGGAGTCATCGGTATGAGTCATTGTAAATATTTAAGCGTCTCATACGAACAGTAGCGAGACATCAAACTAGTTTGAAGTAGAGTCACTATTTATTGCAAGTGGCAGTAATTGCAATAGATAATTTTATTGATTTTGTTTCATTTGATTGATTTTAACAACGGAACAAAAATGACAAAATTCAAATATCAGTTTATCCATTGAAAAAAGTGCAGGTTCATAAATAATGCATGAATCCAAAATTTACCATAACAAGTCCTGCGATCAACTAATTTTTTGTTTGTCACAATATTGATGCAAAAAAATTACAGGTTACTATTTAACTCTGATTTTTTCGCTAGATCATTAAAACTATTTGGAGATCCCCACTATACCAGCTCGTTAAGAAGCCTAGACTTTTTAGTACTAACTGTATTGGAACCGAATGTAAATCAAAAGAAAGTAAGTTTTGAAAAATTGTACTTCTGACAGACAGCAAAACATATAATCGTAGAGATTAATGACACGTTAACAATTTTTTTTTCTAGAACCGAAACAAGTATGCGAGCCAGGTTCGACATTCAACAAATTTTGCAATTCTTGCTTTTGCGACGAAGACGGAGAATCTTATTCATGCACCGAAAAGTTATGCGATCTAGCCGCATGGAACGAAGACGGAAGTCGCAAAATTGAACAGTCTGAAAAACAAGTTTGCTTACCGAACACTAACTTCATGGAAGATTGCAACTGGTGCTTCTCTTCACCCGAAGGCAGTCTCCTAGCTTGTACCATTGTGGATTGTAATGGTTTTCCACCTCTGGAAAATTAACAAACTGTTCGTACTGCAATTGATTAAAACGTATCCCAAAAGTTTAAATTAATATGTAATATATTTTTTTAATTAAAAATGAATGAAGAATGCGTTAAATATTTAATAAATTATACTTCAAAAATTGAAAAAAACTTCATTTTTTTATACTTTCACCAATATTAAGCAGAATTCTCACAATAAATCTTTTTCATACGAAATATCTTAATGATAAGCATTGATTCTCTGTCGCATAATTTAACGTAATATATATCTGAAATATAAACGAAAGATAAAGAATCAGCTGATGAAACAATAATTGTATACCTGCATTTTCTCTATTTTTGTTAGAGAAGGCATGGATTTAAATATGAGCTCGTGCTGCCGAAGGACATTTCGGTGTAATTTTACGCGCAAGCTCGAAACTTTTAGACGATTGAATAAACAAAAAGTTTCGAGCTAACAGCGCGAAGTTGGTTTTTGGTCAACTTTTAGCTATCTTCACTGCAAGGTGCAGTTTTCTTGCTGACGCAAGGTAAATATAATTATACTTCGAAACGTAATCAATCAGAACTTCGTTGAGTTTTGAAATAATTCGAAAAGCATCGTGACCACAATTTTAGCAAATTTTGAACGTGATTGTTATTTATTTTTCATTTTGTATGATATAATAATAAAGTGACACTTTTTATATACACCCATCACGAATTTATATCAAAATTCAAAAACAGCAGAGCTTTCAAAATGTTCAAAATCGATACTCTCGAAAAAAAAAATATTCGTTTGAAATTTTTCAGAGCGAGGTAATCCGTGTGCCATACTCTCGACGTATATTTTTCAAAAAAGCGGCTGTAATACATGCATTTACTTCAGCCGTCGGTAAGAGCACAGCTTGCACTCGGATATGGCTCGTTCCAGAAAATGCAAATGTCAACGACATCGATATTGTTCGTGCTCGTAGGTTTTATTTAGCATAGCGCTCGCAATATTTTGTCATCTTCAACAGACTTTAAGAGTCACGGCTTTTATCAGAAGAGCAGAGTACACACAATTTAATAAAAAATATATTGCAATTTTTGAATTAAAATTCCCTATCGACGTGACTTATAATCAGAATCGATAGATAGCAGGTTAATATTTTTAACTAAGTATACCTAAAAATAAATAAATCTCATAGTTGAAAAAAAAATCACGGAAAATTCGACAGTAAGTTATAGCTTGGATAACTTCAACACTTGTATATTTACAATGAATATGGAATACAAGTAGCTTGCACTTTGAAATTGCCTTCTCGCTCTTTCTCACGAACAGCCTGCTTTTTCGACTTGCAAAAAGGAAGCAGTGGAGTCGTAAGTGTCTTTGAATAAAACACTCGATTATACAGAGCGAGCTAGCCAAATACTTGTATAAATTGGCTAATACTTTCGAATATATCTGTTTGTATTTCGCGAAAACTTGCGAAATTCATAGTTTGTTAAACATAATAAAAAATATAATTGAAGAAAAAGCGTTGAAAATTTATACGAGCACAATTACTTTTCGAAGTATTTCAACGAAAAAAAGAATGCGGAAGCACAAGAGTACTTACTTATTCCAGCAGTGATCGAAACAAGGCGACGCCTGTGTATCCGGAAAAGCTTTCTACGGATAGCAAGTGCAATCGATGCGTCTGCGCGGGAAACGGAAGGAGGGCATTTTGCACCCTAATGTCATGTCAAGGGAGTACGTAAGGAGCGGATGCTGCACACTCGTTGATGGACCGAATAAAGAAGACTGCTTTGTTGGAGTACAAAGGGGATACGACACTCCTACCGTGAATGTTCTTGCAGTCCTATTTGCATGAGAATGTCTCATTTAGATTTTGATATCAGTCTGTTTCTGGTAATTTGTTATCAGTTTTTTTTTTAAATAAAAATATACGTAAAAATGTGATATCAAGATTTTTATAAAGAAACGTAAGCTGATATTTTTTAGGCATTTTTTTAATAAAATAGAATTTTTTGGAATCCAGAATCGCAGAAATTTCATTTGACAGATTAATGAAAAAGGAATGTTGGAATGTTACCATAATGTATTTGAACCCTAGACTTTATAAGTTTCCCGAGTAGCGTTAGAATTATTTCACAGACTAAACATTTTTTAATCACTTTGCCGTTGTGAAAAATTTGGATTTTCATTTCTTAAAAAAAGAAGTAATTTCAAAGTCCAAGTATATATTTTCTCGTTACAGTAGAAAGCATCATGCAGTGAAGTCGCGTGTTCGACTCGACAAATAGATTACGTATGCGCCGCCAGTTTGGCCTCACTTTGCTTTCGGTCTCTGTCATGGGCAAACGTCTTCATTAGGTTTGCTTTAACTGCAAGGAATTAGCAATTGCCAACTCATTCAATTTACAATTCTCTTAAAAGAGTGAGCCCTAATTCTGGGTTTGCTTACAAGCGGGTAGTCATATAGTAAGTCAACATAGCTGCCCTCTCGAGCTATGCCCAACTCTGATCCGACTTTCTATCCTAATCTAATACTATTAAAAAGGGCACATCAAGTTTCGTCGAGATTCTATTTTGCGTTCGGAAATTATGGACCGATTAAGTCGCAATGGTCAAAATTTCCACTCGTGGTCCCTTTTGACAACCACTAATGCCTTCTCGAGATTCGACCAAGTCTGGTTCGTCTATTTATCGTGTTCTAATGCTATAAGGAATGGACACAGCAAGATTTGTCTATTTGAAGGCAGCCTATCGGCTGGGCAATGAAATTCTTCAATAGGGCTGATTGGGCTCCTATTTATCTTTCGATTTTTTTTATTGCAAATAATCTAGGTCATAGTGATTGTATCCGTCTATTAAAGTCACTGTTGAGCGTATCACATTTGAAGTTAATCTCTATACCTAATATTGAACATACTTGACAAGTTTTATGCTAAATGTCATTGTTTTTATTTATATTTAATTCCCTATTCGCAAGCTATAACCTTTCACTTCTTTAGAACTTTCTACACACTGATATATATATTCGCTCAAACATTTTTTCAATGCCCCATGATCGATTTCAGTAACTTTGAAAACATCATTGCCGTCAAAAAACAAGCGTAAAATTATAATAATTCATCAACTTTGAGACCAAGTATTATCATCGCGTCTGTGATATTGTCATCGCGTTTCAGCACTTTAGGCATGAAGACACTATCCCTGATACCGTGATATGCTCGAAAGGGGGTCGAATGCGTAATGTAATTTCTCTAAGAAGATTAACATAACCGCACCTACGCGCCTGGAAATCGGTCGGCGAAGATCGCATTACGCGCTCTTTTAACGGTATTACACGCGGAAATTTTCAATGAAAGCTGATTTTCTTTTATATTCACGTGAGATTAGTTATTGATGAATTTGTAAAAGCTTTTTCAACAATTTTTTATTTTAAAAATACATTGTAAAGAAGGCACGAGATTGAAATCCATTAAAAGTATTGAAATTTTCATTTCGCTTTTGATGATGTTTTTCATTGAATTAATTACAATAATGCTCGAAACTTTTAAATATTGCAAAAAAAAAGATAGAAAATTCAATGATTATTCCTAGAAGCTTTTCGAAAAACCGATGCTATATTCAAAAGCGCCGAAAACGTCTCCTATAACTCACATTTTCAACGTTACACAATTCAAGGCAGCACTCAAAAACAAAGCAAACGTGCGGGAAAACGCATATTTCCTGACATCGAGTTTGCAAATACTGATGAATAATTCTCAGTTGCAACGTACATAAAGCCCCCGTAAATCCCGCGAAAGCTCGCTCCGAGTCATCGAAATTATTAACACTTTTTTTACGAGGGGAAAGAGCCTCGAAATATCTAGAATGAAAAAAAAACACACGAACGCGCGCGCGAAACTTTTTCACTCACGAGAATTTAAACTCGCGAGGTGCTGGTAAGATAAAGTTGATATAGCGATATATAACAATGGAGAATCGAATTCTGCATATCGATATGTTGCCGCGAATCCTCGTAAATGAAGGGGGAATAGGGCAAATATCTCAACGAGCGTTGGCAAACGTATTAATACGAGCGTGTGTTTCTCTCTGAAACTTAATAATAGCCGTTCTCGTGTTTGCGCGCGGCAAAGTTTTGGCCTCGCGCGCGAGCTTTGACTACATAGTTGGAAAATTGAGACGGATAAACTGACGATGAGAGCAAATTGTTATTCAATGAACTTCCAATTTCGCCCGATTGTTACGAATTAATCTTGTATTCGCCTTGAAGGATTTATTCATTCGATTTTCATGAATTTTTGTGGAAAATAGTAGTATAAACAAGCGTTGAACGAGCTACGAAGCTAGTCATAGTACATACATTTATACGATCCTGCTCGAATACACAGAAAAATTCCCGCTCGAGTGAACATTCAACAGTGGCATCTAAATACGAGAGAGCTTGCGGAGTTACGAGAAATAACAGCGAGCTTTCCGCTTCACGCTTGACATCGTCCCTCTTACATGCTCTTATATTTTTGTTCCTTCTCGTGGCTGACCGCAAGGATATTTTTCTACTTGAAAATGCGGATTTTAATGAGCTTCTTTGCCGGTGCACCTGCGTTGAAACTTTATACGATGTTGTTGTTAGGAAGAGAACTCGCGTGTCTCGCTGAAGAATAATTTAGAGATGGACGTTAGGCTAATTAAATTTATGAGAAATTTCGGTTTGTTTAATACGAATTTAATAAACTAGAATTTTAATTTACGGTATTTTTTAAAGAGTTTTTCCATGAAAAATTATTATAAGAAATTAAGTTAGGTGGCATTAGTGAGTGCCTCAAGACTATATAATAATTTTAAATAAATTACACGAAATAAACGCCATATCACCTCGCAATCAGTCAAATAAATTAAATTCAGAGATTTTTTTCTCCTTCAAGAACTTAACGAACTCGCGAAGTGTGTAATAATGAAATCTAATAAAAATCTTGCGCGAGACACGTTTCGGGGAAAGAAAAAAAAAGGAAAAGTTAAGTGCTTGAAAAGAGGCATGAAAAGCTTCCAAAGTGAAAAGGATACCGAGAGGGTGTCTCGCACAGCTTCACCTGTTGGGAAAAAAAAGAAGGAGCGAAAGGCCTGTCGCGCCCGAATTAAAATGCTAATCCGCCGCATTAATTTCCATGCATTTGCGGCATTTATCTCGGCGTCACTTGAAAGCCCTCCTACCTCTCGTACTCAATTTCCTCGTCTCTTTCTCTCTCTCTCTCTCTCTCTCTCTCTCTCTCTCTGACTTTTCTTTTTTTTTCCTTTTCCTGTGCGTGTGTACGTCCTGTACAGAGCGAGATTTGTTCGAAAAAAAGATTTACTATGTAACAAGTTTCTTTCGTCGTATTTTTCATCCACCGTAATTCTAAGGGTAATTTGTATATATTGAGACTTATATCAAGTATGTATATGATGGTTGCACATATATTGGTGATAACCACTTTTTAGTATGAAAAACAACAGTATATTCAAGTTTCATCAGTCGTGAAGGTTTTTTTTTAATTAAATACAAATATCGAACATACACCCCATTTCATGATTAATTTTGCTAAAAAATTCAGTTGTTAAAAGAACAGTATATTCAATTCAATTTACATCCATAGTGAAGCTTTCAGTTTGATTAATAACAAATATAAAATATGCACTCGAATATCGTATTTTAATAAATAATCCTTCAATTCTTAAAATTGAACTGCAGTTAGATTAAGATCATTGAAGCGTACATTTTTACATTCTGCCAATATGTATTTCCTTCCCCATAGATTGTTTGATACTTAAAAATGAAATGTCGATACTTCAATTAATTGAACCTCACTTCGTCATTCTAAAATCTGTCCGCAAAAATTCGTGTTTATTTTCAATCAATAAATGCTCGCGAAAATCAATGTCAAGCAGAGCGACACTGGAGCAAACGGCAAACTCTCCGCATCTATAAACAATTAGCTTTCAAACATTACGGATAAACCCTTTCAACAGGCACGTCGATCGGCAGCGAGGCCAAAGTCTAAGGAACGACCTCCTCAAAGCACACGTATCTAAGGCTTTCGAACAACAGGCGACGATATACGTATTAGGTGATGGGACGAGGCTTCGATTTTCCAGCAGCCGCAACAGGTCGTAATTAACGCGTTCTCTCTCTCTCTCTCTCTCTCTCTCTCTCTCTCTCTCTCTCTTGACCTTTATGTACAGCTATATAAGATACCGTTTGCCTTGACGACATGCTCCTTGGCGCCCAATCAAAATGCTAATTTCCAAGGTTTATGCTCACATGCTTTGCCTTCGCCTCTCTTGTCGACAGGAGCTTGCTTGGCCATTTTTTTTTTGTTGCTAAGAAGTGTGTGCTTTTTTTTCCATTTGACGCGTTACTTGTTCAAGTAAACCCATATAAATAAAAATTATGAGCAAAGTATCAGAACATTTTAACCGGAATACTTTCTCAATGAAATTTTTTAAAGATACATTCGAATCTTAATCGACAAACAGCAAGGGAGCAGAAAAAAAGCTAAAATTCTAGCAAAAAAAAAAGAAGAGGAGTACTACTAATGCTAGAAAGCTTGGATAAGAAGCTACCACTAAGTGAAAGAAATTGGAGCTCTCTACGCAAAGTCTATGAGCACAAGGCGAGGAAAAGAGTGAGTAAAAGCGGGATAGAGAGTAAAAAAAAATAGCGAAGACACTACTGAATCTTTTACACGTGCACTCAGCGCGAAGCTCTACTTTCGCGTATTAGATACGCAGCAGTGCTAGATATGAAAGAAGCATATCATTCGAACTCTATAATGTTATAACGTAAAGTATATAAGCTAATTAATTTAAGAATATGAAAACTCTTTGTTTCAACAGCTAATAGAGTGAAAAATGTTTCTTTCGTTCGCTCGCACGCGCCGCTCAGCTCGTGTCAAGCAGTTTTTAGCAGCGCGTAAAAAAGAACGAGAGGAAAGAAGGGAGGAGACCGCACGTTGTTGAGAAGATAAAGTCTTGCGCAGCCCGTAAAAGCGGAATAGAATAAGACACTCGAGGGCAACATTCTGATGTTTTACGCGGCTCCAGCATTCCCGCGTTTCTGCACATAATCGCTCCCTCTCTCTCTCTCTCTCTCTCTCTCTCTCTTTCGCTTCTTTTCTCTGCGTCCTTTTTTTTTATTCCTCTTATTCGAGTGCGCGAAAAAATGCTACGAATTCGTGGCATTTCATTAGTTGTTCGACACGGTAACTGCGTTCGAAAGGCATTCGTGTTTCGTTTGCTTTGTGTGCTTTTTTTTCCGACGCAATTTTACCTGTGAATTTCGAGGAAAAATATGTGTTTGGGAACGGCCCTTGGATATTTCAAAGCAATTTTATAAAATAATATAGATGTATTTTTGTTAAAAATTGCAGCTTTGATCAAACGAAAACGTTGTAAAGTTAAACAAAGAAAATTAAAAAAGCACCAAACAGTTCGAATCCCAACGTGAAAAGAACATCGAAATGGCGATTCTTTGAAAAATTCAATAAAGTTGAAATGATGTGCATGTTGTACATTCAACGAATAAAAGTAACATTTTTGCCATAACAATGGAATTATTTGTCCGTGGGAGCACTGAAACTGATATTGTTTTGAATGTCAATTCATTCAGATAACATTCTCAAACGAAATTCAAAGCATACAGCTCTTGAATGACCTACGTCAAAAAAATAAAAAAATAATTGTCCCAGATAATTCCTCTAAAATCAACTCGAAGCTCCCACAAAAAAAAGCTCTCACTTTGTATTTTTACGGTTCGAAAAATAATTTTTTTTTCCCATCATTCGCACACGTCGATACTAGATCATTTCGTATTCTACGCACCTACCCTTTAATTCTCCTCACCGCGAGATTTCTTTTTATAGTAGCTAGACATCGGAAAGTGTAGAAATGAAAGAATCCAAGTGTCACCTTTCACGAATTCATTTTTTTTTTCCTTCTACTTCTCAACACGCCTTTACGTCGCGGCAGAGAGAGAAAGAGAAAGAACGAATAAAGATTCTTGACGATGTCAATGCCTTCGTCGTTTGAGTGCCAACGGATTTATAACCGTGGGTGTGGCTTCGAGACGTCGCATGCAAAGCATCTAAGACGGATTAAATAAATTTTCAATTCAGCGTGCTTTTTTCCCCTCACCTATTATCATTTCAATCCAAGCAAAAAATAGAATATTGTCCTTCCATTATAGGGGGGCAAAATCCCGACGAACAAAGCGAATCTCTTCTTACGACATTCAACTAAACACACACACACACACACACACACTGTCGTCTGAATTGATTAATAGAGCTTTCTCTCTGCCGCGATAACAATGGGCCAATGAGCTATGTGTGAGAGCAAAAGCTTGCATCTGGCGGCGATGTAAACGCTCGAGCGACGGCGGTTGGCTCCTTAATCTCGACGTCGAATGCAAATCAAAGTGCAGTTGCTTTACTACGTACGTATATATAGCTTCGAAAAAGGGGGGATGGGAGGGTATTATTCATTAACGCTAAATTACGAAAGCTTTTGACGTCGCGTTTATTACACCGAGATGATGATCTTTGAAACGATTCCCCCGAGTGAGCATCACAAGGCATTGACGATTCGCCTTTGAAATAATACTGAATATAGGTTCTAGTGTGCATGAACCCGTGAGATAGAAGCTTATTGCAAGCCCTTTCAACGGGAGCTTCGAGCGAAGGAGAATTATTAATTAGCATCTTATTAGTAAAGGTAAGGTAGTAAGATTCTCATAGAAATTTCACGATGATGCTTGGATGTGGAAAGATATTTCGTTTGGTAGAATTGGACAATATGGTAGTGGGAAAAGTAAAAATATAACTTTGCTTTTCTTTGTATTCTTAATCATTTTGCATTTTTAATTTTCTAATTAATTATATCGAGCACTTGATGCTGAAGGAAAATAGAAAGTTTGAAAAATTAAATATAATTTACTAATATCGATAATCAAACGAGGATATTGCATTTCAGCTACGAGATTAATGTTGAAGCAGCAGCAGCTAATCAATACGTTGAGCTCTATACCTATGATATCGCTGGAATAGTAATGATCATCCCCTTTGGTGTAAGACAACGACGCTCGCTACTAATTAGTGGTTCGTGCGGCTTTGGGGATTTCATTTTTTTTTTATTCTCATCCCGCGGTCGAGTAATTTCTCTCGTTCTTTTTCTTTTATCTTCATCGGTCGCACAAGCTATTGCGGATTAGATACGTGGTGGTAAATGGCATTGGTGAAATGAAATATATTGATATCGTCGAAAATATTCTTTATAGAAAGTGAAATAATTTTTTTCTTTTGTTTATAGCTATCACCACAAAATATCCCAATTTCTTACAGCTAGACACTCAACACCAACGCCACGCCTATTTCTCGAATGCGACACTTCAGCCCCAAAACGAGCGACAATTTTCGTCGACGTGCGCGCCTCTCGAAACTTCCTTTGCACACCTTCCCAGCTGCTGTGCGAAGCGCGCTCCGCTCGACTATTGTCCTTTAATTCGCCCGTTCTCGACAAAAACGACATCGTCGCTGCGACGTGGCTGCCACTGCTGCTACGGCTCAGTCCATTTGCAAGGATAACAAAAAGTTTGAGTATCTCTCGCGAAGGATTTATAAAATTGAGAGGATATAGTGATGATAACTATAAATATCTCAAATACTTTTATTATTATGCGAATGTTATGGATGATCGAATGTGAAGTAATAGGGATGACATATTTTTTCTTGTTCTTTTTCATGGCGAAGATAAAAGTTATTGAAAGACGTAGTATTTAATACATTCGTGTCGGATGCGAAATGAAAACGTTGCTGCGTCGGTAGAAAGTACAGATTTCGAGCTAATGGAAAATGCTTGTGTAGTTCGAGCAATTCGACGAAAACACATTTCATGCATTTTTTTTTTCTTCGGGTCTCAAAAAAAACGCGAAACCGAACGAATGTTTCTAATAGTTCAGCTATTTGACTCTTTATCTAAGTTTTAAGTAAAAAAATATCTGTTAGAATACATTAACAGCATTGGGCTGTTGCGTCACTGTCGAAGCTTGCAAGTCATAAATTTTCCGTCGTAAATTGTAATAGCAGTGAACGTACAGCGTATTTAACCAAATATTTTCTCGACAAAAATAATTCAAACATGAACCAACATAGTATGGAACAAATTAATGAAAAAAAAAAATATTGAACAAAATATACGTGAAATTGATTTTACCATATCTAACGACACCTACGGTGGCGGGCCATTTCGCAGCGCGATAAATCGAAACGAATTTATGAGGTCACGTCCGTAAGCTGAGCTGCTGCTGCTACATGGCGCTTATGCAACAACGATGATGCCGATTCCCTTTGAGCCCATCATCATCATCGTCGGCTTGGTTGCAATTTATCGTCGAACGAGCAATGCGCTTATCGGCAACGCGTTCACTTGTGTAACGAATGCACGCGAGCAACGCGCGTTCTTTGATAATGACGAGCAGGAAAATGCAAATGCGACCCTTTGTGAGTAATTGCGCGCGCTTGGCGAATCGAAGGTGATGTATATATCGCGGAATGGGGAATCCGATATTAGACATCTAACAATCGAATCTTTAAAATGAATTTTTTTTTTGAGATTGAAAACTTTATCGAATATTTATTGATAAGTAGAATTTAACTGTTATGACTTGAAACATATGATTCCCAAATGATTTTTAGTCCGTTTCGGAGAATATAAAATGAAATCGAAGCAAAGAAAATGCGCTTGAATTTGTAATAAAAAAAACGGAATACAGTCAACGCGTAATACTTTTTATCGTTGACAACACGTCAAAATCTCATTAACGTGTACGTTAATCTCTCGTTTTAATTTTTTTTCCCTTTTTTTATTTTCTTCGTGTACGTGCACTTTTAATTTATATAAAATTGAATGAAAAAAATTCAAATTAAAAAACCTTTTTTAAAAAATTGCTGATCGAAATTCTTCTTTTTCGCTCGTAATATTTTACTATCAGAATGTACATTTCGTCGCAAAGAGCGTGTACTCGACATATTGGAAAAAATAATGGCTTGCAAATATACTTCAAGGATTTTTAAATATGTGTCTGATTTCGTTTCTTTTTTATGATCTTTTAGCGAATGTCTCGGAACTCTTTAGATGCACACGTGCAATCTGTTTTGCGATCACTTTTTGCATTTGAAAATACACATTTTCCAATTTGAGAGCTTTCAACAAGTTGCACAAATAATGAGATATTTATAATCGTCAGTCAACTTTAAAAAGAAAATTTCTGCCCAAAGGCGCTGAACTAGATATGTTCATTAAAATTCAAAAACATTTCTTTTGAACTTGGAAGGCTAAAAATTTCTTTCCGCGGTAAACTTTGATAATGAACAAACTTTGGAAATTTTGTTTTCGTTGAATTAAAAAAAAACGAACTTTTGTATCCTGAGAACTAATTTGAATCGCCGTAAATAATTTACAAAAAAAATCGTTTATACTTAGCTATCATTTTATTACTTTCGCGATTGATATTAAAATTGATAACGCTTTTAATATCCAGTTGTCATCTAGACTGCAAAGATATGAAAATCAAGGCGTTGCTCAAAAAGAAAATTATTCAGGTGGTGCGCGTGATAAATCTCGATGGATTGCTCTCGCGCGGCGAAATGGCACAATCGAGTCGAGTCGAGTCGTCGCCGCCGCCACCACCACGCCGCGTCAAAATGGAAAGTGAAAGAAAGGCGTCCGCTAGTAAGATATGAGCTGAATAATTCATAATAGCCGATTTCGAGATGCGAATTTCCCCAGAGGACGCGCCGACTTCTTCGTTTTCGCCGCGGCCGGTGGTTCGTCTAAATCAAGCCTCGGCTTGCGAATCTTCATTCGAAGACTTGGCGAATTCAAAAGGACGTTTGTTTTCTCGCGCGCTTCCGAAATGAAAAAATCCTTGATTATCAAGTCCGCGAGAAATTTTCATTTCTATTGTGGTTTGTGAACGACGAATTTTCATTGCGTCGAGCTATTTCAATAACTGATTTGTTTACACAATGCTAAACCATTGAAAACGAATGACAGCTCAATGTTATGATCCGGAGCGAATATTCAAAAATTTATTTCAAAGAATTGATTTTATCAAACGAGCCAAAACTGAATCAATGCAATTCTACAAAACTAATTTATCGTGCCATACTTTTATTACTTCGTTATCATGCGTACTCGACACGAAATCAGGGAGACAAATGTCTCCATTTACTATACATATTTTGGTGCGCTATATACATATGGGTAGAGGGACCTTAGCCAAATTCTTTTTATATTCAAATTCTTGTTATACTTCAATTAAATAATGTAATTCAATTGATATTTCATACATTTTTTTCATAGATAATTTGGCTTTAATTTGGTTAAAATCCCTATCCTACTGCTAGAGACTAAGTATATACCTAAACAACAACTTTGCCAGAGTAGCATTTCTTATAGGTACTCCAGAAATTGAAAATTGATAATAAACAATGGTAAATTTGCACGTGAATCGTGTTTCTGGAAAGTGCATTTTCTATATATGATTTCACGTGATCAGTACATGCGCGCACCGTAATGTTGTTGACGCAACTCAAGACAACTTTACGGCACTTTAAGCACGATTAAAAAATTATAAATACGGAACTTTTGCGAATTTTTTTTTACAAAATTCTTGTATTCATTTATCGCAAGAGAACCTTAGAAAATGCTTTCGAAAATTTTCTTTTTGGCAGTTTTGTGCTTAGCTGTAGTGCTTGTACGTATTTTTCTATTTTACCTTAATATTTTAATAATAATCTTCCAATATAATATCAATAATCTTGTGATTTTATTCTAGGCCAATGCAGCGCCCAAGATTTCAGCCCGTACATATCATGTAATGCAATATTAATGTGAAAATTTTCAAATGTTTTAGAGTTGAATTATTTTTCATGATATAATTTGTTAAAGTCTCTGATACATCTGTAAATCCACAACGAACGTCAAACATTCTCTGTTTCAGGTCAGAGAAGCGGCCGATTTAGTTGAAAATTCTAATCGAGTATTGGACGAAAAAACGGAAAACATGTGGAACAAATTTAGAAGGGCATGGTCTATTATTGAGAAGATTAGAGTCAAGAGTATTGATGATAAATGCAAGCTGCAAGAATTCAATGCACTGAAGGGTGAGCTCATAGAAATAGAAAAAGACTGCAACAGAGCTCTGTCCGCTGTGAATGCCGAATGGAAGCCAAAACTGCAAAAGTCAATGGAAGAACTGGACAGACTGAGAGATGACAGTAAGAAGAGTTTAACTACAACACAAATTTTCAGAAAACTCAATCTATGGCATTCGAGGTTTACCAACGGCGTTCTCGACGAATGTAGTCAGAAGGTGGATAAATTGGTAGGTAGAATTAACAAGGCTGTCCGTGCATAAATACACAATTGTATAATGTTCAAATTTGAATAAATCATTGCAACGTATTTCGCAGTAGCACTTTTTTTCATCAAATATCTGCTATGTTATTTTCCTTCTTGTGTAAAATTCAAATTTTACATGTGAAAAGTTTTGCTCGTATTATAGAAAAAGTCGCAGAGAATTAAAATGAAAGAATAAAAAATTTCTTTTTCCATTAAATGGAACATTGATTGATCGCGCGAGACCAAGTTTCAGCGATGGGTAAAGCGACCCTATAGACCTCTGATAAATGGATAGTTCCGGCTGCAGTTTCCATTTTTATTTTTCCTATGAAAGCCGAAGCTGATCCTCTCATTTGGATATAAAGCCACTGAAATATAGTTTCAAAGTCTGGCAATGAAAGCAAAACGTATAATTAGTGGAACGAAGAATTTCAACATGATTTATCATCTTCATAGTTTAATTTTCATTTTGATCAAGTAATACTTTTATGAAAGAAATGTATACCGTGCTTTAAAATTCAGTGAAATTTGTAATATTATACTAAAAAAGGTGTTCTTGTGATGTGATAAAGGAGACGTCCTCTTGTTAAAAAAAACCTTTTTCTCAGTGCTGCGCCACAAAAAATATTTCTTCGTTGGTTTAATTTATCAAAATTGCATCCAATTCTAGAAAGAACAGATAATTTCAGATAAAAACGTCATTTCATAGCTTTGTTTTTAACCACATTTCGACATATCACGGAAAAGCAACAAAAAGAAAAACTAAAAAAAATTTCCGCTATAGACCTATCCATTACTTTTACTGAAATGCGCAGCCGTGGATAAAACAAGAAAAACGCAAAAAATATACACGACAAGACCTCGAAGTTTCTTAAACTCGTATGTTTCTTTCTTCGATTCGACCTCATCAAAAATCATGGTCATGGTACTACCGAAAGCTCTATAACTAGAGCTTGCTCCAATATGCTCGAATTTGTCAGTCGTATTAAAGCGAAATTCAAGTTAGGTATTCAGTGGTTCGTATAGAAGGAACGTTAAAGCATACGGGGTTCTGTCGGACATTGGATGATGAATTCACGTCTATCGATCAAAGCTCTCTCGTACTACACGAGACTAAGACTCGTCCTACTCGCTGTAATCTCCGCAAAGTACGAGAACCGCTAGAGCAACCTCGTAATCTCATCAATTTCAATCGTCTGGAAAATTCCAACTGCGTTCTATTTAAAAATGGGGAAAAAAAAGAGTGTGCTATTTTTAGCCAACAAAGTGTATGTATATAGAGAGAGTGAGAGAGCTGTCATCCGAGTATCGACGTCACATCGTCGTTGCAACATTCTCGAATGTTTTTACGAGTTGACGTTAACGCGAAAGTACGCGCAAACATTTCGCGCGTGCACATAGGCACTTTTGATCGACGTTTTTTTTTTCGCGCTCGTGACTCTCCGTAAAGTCGCGCAAAAATATGTATATCGTCGCGAGTTATCTTGTTCTGGTCGCTGCTGAAAATACGTCAATGGAATGCATTTCGCGATGTATTCAAATGTTTTGACAATTCGAAAAGGAAATGAGAGAGAGCATTGATTTAGTTTTATTATGAATAATTTCAGAAGTTGCTGCGATTTACCCCTGAATAAATGCGTGAATTAATGAAAGAGAAAGGAAGATAAAACCGAGGATGAATAATTTGAATTGAAATCAATTTTGAAATATTTGGATCAAAGTCCGTCAACGTTTTTACAGAATCATGCGATAATTTTTTTTTTCTAAAGATTTTCTCAAGGAATAATTATTCTTTTCAATTTTTTCATATATCCTCAACTTTATTATGATGCAATATATGGATACAAAAACTTCTCCAAACTCTGAAATAATTTTTTTTCTCGTCGATTGAAAATTTCTGTCAAAAAAAAAAAAACAACTACATAAATTTGTAAGCTCACCACAATATTTCATTTCAACTTCACGTTACAATCAAACAAACTACCAACCCCCAAAAAAAAATCTTCAACCAAAGCCTGAAATTAAAAAAAAAATTCCAAAGCTACAAGCCAAACAACGCGCCACGACAAAATCGGGTCAAACTAAAATCCGCACGTGTATCGCAAAGAGCGATCGCAGGGATAATGAAACGTCGAGATTGGAGGGGTGGGATATTCGAAAAGAGAGAGAGAGAGAGAGAGAGAGAGAGAGAGAGAGAGAGAGAGAGAGAGAGAGACAAGCCACAGCAATAGCCACGCGACTGATAAACGCGCCCTATAATTACAGCGCAATCTCATATACC
>JAWWMK010023262.1:0-16816 GCA_035047105.1 Galeopsomyia nigrocyanea | reverse complement strand
GGATTTCTATGTAAGATGGCAATGTATAATTTTTTATGAGCCAATAAATCCACTATTCAATTCAATTCAATTCAATTCAGTAGAGAGAGAGAGAGAGAGAGAGAGAGAGAGAGAGAGAGAGGAAAATGTGGCAGCTGTATGGAAGCGCCGGTTCAAAAACATGCGGCAAAGCAATGGGCCGAACGCCATCGGCCGTCCCCTCCGAAAACTCGGCAGTCTCGGCACTAGCCAGCTGCAGCAGTAGCGCGCGTCGTTCCACGCAGAGTGAACGCCTCGCAAAGGCGGGCACGGTATACACAATATCACGATGCCGGCGGTAAGGCCTGTAACACCCGTAGCAGCTACATCGGAGTCCAACGCCACGAGGAAGATGAGCAACGAGCGCTGCAGTAATCCCTTTCGCATACCCCGGCACGTGGTGATCACCGGCTTGAGACTTGTGCCCCAGGAGGTGCGCGACCGGCTCGCTCACGTCAACTTTGGCCGCAAAGTCTGTCACGAATGCCGTATGCGAGTTTACAAGATGATCAAGGAACGCCGCCAGTGTAAACCTTCCCCCAGGTTCACTAGTCCCGACTCACAGGTCGGTGCTAGGCGTAGGAGTGAACCGGTCGTGGCTACTAGTAGTAGTAGTAATGATAGTAATGGAGTAGACACGAGTACAAGTAATGTCAAAGCGCCAACGCCGCCATCGGTAACCGCCGCTTTGAGTGGAATGCTGACTCCACAAGTTGCCTCTTCGGCGGATCAAGAATTGCTGACGACGAATGGCATCGTAAACGAGGAGCCGATCGTACCCAGCCTTTCCAGCAATCCTGCCCCGCCTAGCAGAACGAGGAATTCCCTTCCTAACCTAACAGGTAACTTCACCCGAATTCGCGCGTGTTTATGCCTGTTTACCCGCGCTTTTTGGAACCACAGCTGCTACTCCATTTCACACAATGCGACACAAATAAAAAATTTTTTTTTGCATTCTTTATGTTATAAGCTAAATATAATGTGCTGTGTGCGTTGAAAATTGAGTAATTCGCAAAACTATACATTCTCTTTTCAAGTTTTTTCTATTTTAATTGTTTCCGAGAACTTGCGTTTCATTTTATTTATCGAGTTTCGTGCAGTTATACTTTACAATAATTATCCTTTTGCAGTTATCTTTTTACGAATTTTTCATATCCTACTTAACGAGAATGCTTTGTCATCATCAAGTCTATCACTTACATTGAATACAATTTAAGAACAATACAAAATTTAGTTACCTATGCTTTTAAATTTCTTTAATTAATAACTATCAAATACCAAATTAATCAAGAAAATAAGAAAGATCTACTCATTGCATAATCTTGAAATTGTCAAAAATAAATTAGCTTTATATTCATGCTGTTGAGCAACTACTTGTAACTTTAGCGATTGAAGTAAATTTTTAAACTTGTGAATTTGATGCAGTGTAATAAATTAAAATCAAGTCAAGTAAACATACCTTTTTCCACTGTTTCCATCTATTTTGGATACAGGAGATTCGCTTTTTCCAAGATCGTCTTCCTTTTCTGTGATCACTAGAGATCTTCCAATGATATCGTGCACATTTAAAATATTATCTAATATTCTGAATGTTACTCTCCCTGTGTTGTCTGCTATTACATTTCCCAGATCACCAACATGCTAATTATACATAATTCATTATTCAAGATGAGAATTTTTTTCATGAATATCCAATAATAAGTAACAGCTGTTTATAAATACCCTCTGAGAAGGTGGGTCACTTGGTCCCCCATGAGGGGCATTGTTGGGATTAAAATGATCACCTACACTGCAATTATAAATGTTTTATGAATTGATTTTTGCATAATATAAATAAGATAAACATTTTTACCTTTCACATCCCTGTGAAATATCACCGCATTCATGTACGTGAAGTCCATGAGGTCCAGCAGCTAGGCCATCAATAGTACCATCTACTATACATCCATCTTTTGTTTGTACAAATCTAACCACTCCTCTTATCAATTCTCCAAAACTGTAACCAGAATTTCCTCCCAACATTGATACTGCACTGATGTCATTTTCTAAAAGTATTCCATTATTATTACAAGTTCACACACTGTTTTGAATTGAAAATTGAAACTTACCCCCATAACCTTTTAAAACAGCTTTTCTACCTGTGCTTTCTATAGCTTCTTGAATTTTTGAATAAGATAAGTTTGTGTCAACAATCACAGAACCTTGTTCCAAAGATATTTTCAAGTCATTAACTCCATCAAGTTTAGACAAAGCCCCTTCTATAGTATTGACACACTTTTGACATGTCATTTGCACATCAAATTCAATCTGCAAATTTTCATTGATTATTGAGTGTGTGTTGATATTTTTAAGGAATTTCTTTTGTTTCAAACCATATTTGTAAGTCTTCATTAGTACAGGAATAATTGTCAATGAAATGAAACAAATGACAAAAAAACGAAACAACTCACCTTAGTAGAAGTCATTGTTCATGAACAATTATTACGCATCAACGTGAAAACTACAATTATGATGCAGCAATAATTCTCGTTCTTTCTCGCGCATTTACAGACAGGTTAGCCGCGCGGCAACTCTCCAGAAATAAACTTTCAAACCCATAGTCGTAAAAAGTAGAAATTCCCAGACGTAAAAGAATTACAAAAACAGTTACGGTCGGTCAAATTTCAAAAACAATCAGCGAATAAAAACAATAACAAGTCTACGTATTCGCGGCTTTAGACGCAAAACTACTACGCACGCAAGTATTTGCAACACAGCGGTCGGAACATGGTCGCTGATTCCACGGAGAGCGGCCGGCAACAATCGATTTCTCGAAGCCGCAACGTTGCCATGTGCTTTGCTCTTCTCTCCTCTCAAAGTTCTCTCTGTCCGCGATAACATCGTCTTTAGCTATCTCTATGTCTCTCGGGATATACTCTTACCTTAGAGTTAGAATTATATAGTGGTTATAGACGCTTCGTTTATTTATTAGGGCTTATCGAGCGTCTATACGCGCGTTACCTCGTCGCATGATTGAATCTCGTGTTCGCATTGCCTATGTTTTAGTTTAGTCTCAGAAGCGTTCACCATTTTTCAGTGAAACATTGTGCCAAAGGAGATTCACGTTCACTTGTGTAGTGGCTGTAGTTAGGATGTTTGTAATTGCTTGTTATTGAAGAAAAACATGAAAATTACTGTTTTGATGTGTTTGTAACTGATTAATTCAAGCTTCGACCAAAAATACGTTATAGTATAATAGTGAATCTCGAGTTACATCATTTTGTTACATTCATGATTTAATTGAATTTTCGTGATAAAATCGATTGAAATACTGAATGTTGTCAATGCATATTTAAACAACGCTATTGTTGCATTTTGATGTATGTTTATAGTTACGTTCGTTGTGTATGAGAAAACCTTGAACCTTAAATAGTAAAATGTCGCTTGATTTCATTGTCTTTTGTTCTTTCACAAGTCGCCAAAAGTAATTTGTTTCTCACTGCTAACGAATGAGAGTATCTAAATAGTTTCTCCCATGAAGAAAGATTCTTCAATTTTTGACAAATGTTGAGGTTGGATTATACCCTTGGAATGTCGAGTCGTGAGTCGTCATGGGCATCAGCACGAAAACTCGTTTACTGGGAGGCTTTTGCTTCAGATGTATCTTTGAAACTTTCTCAAGAATATCCTGCTTTTGTTGAAATGTAGTTTTGGTAAATTCAAATATAGTTTCAGCCTTGTTGCTTTCAAATTCTAGTGACACCATTTTACAGTTTTTCATTTACCTAGTTATTATTTTTTCTTTTGCAGCTAATACAAACTCATTTCCAGAGCATACAATGTCTCGACGAAACAAATCTCAAGTGTCTCAACCTTTAGTCAAGGATGGCAAAAAGCTCTGCTGCTTTTGTGGCCTTCCTGATGACAATGAGTTGGACTTTGGAAGATTCTACGAATACCAGGGCATCGTTACTCACTATTATTGTTTGGTAATTGAAAAATTCATTCTCTACTTTTTAGTACAACTAGTAAATCTTTTAATAAAAATAATACTTGTTTTAGCTCTTGTCTTCAAATATGGAACAAAAGGGTAGCGATGATCAAGGCATTCTAGGATTTTTAGTTGATGATATTCAAAAAGAAATTCGTAGAGGCAAAAGACTTGTAAGATAAACAACTTTTTTAATCTTTAAATATTCTAGATATTTCACGTCATCAATGCACATCAAATTTTTCTTTAAAGGTTTGCTCTCACTGTAAAAAGAATGGTGCAACTTTGGGTTGCTGTAATGTTAAGTGTAAACGTATTTTTCATTTACCATGTGGTTTAAAAGCTGGGTCCTTACATCAGTTCTTTGGAGAATTCAGGTTCGAATTTTTTAATTGTATCAAATTTATTTTTCAAATTAACACATTGTGAAATAGAGTAAGCAGTAATGTAATGTTTTTTTTATTAGATCTTACTGCATAAATCATAGACCAGTACAACAAATTGATGAGAGAGTTAAAAATGAAGTCAAAAATATGGTAAACATGTTGTGCTACATTTGTTATGAGGATGTGGAACCGTTTGACACAAACAGTACTCTATGGGCACCATGTTGTAAAAAAAATGCTTGGTTTCACAGAAAATGTGTTCAAGTAAGTAATTGATTCTATAATTGGTTCAAGTAACTCGAATACAAATTAATAAACTTGGATTTCTACAGCAACTAGCTATGAGTGCAGGATATTTTTTCAAGTGCCCATTATGCAACAATAAAAGAGAATTCCAAACTGCCATGCTAGAGTATGGTATTTACATTCCAAGACAGTGAGTAACATTATAAAAAAAGAATTCATTGAATTCATGAGATTGACAAATGATTTTGTTTATTGCCATCAGAGATGCATCATGGGAGCTAGTGCCAAATGCTTTTCAAGAGTTGCTGTACAGACATGATCGTTGTGATGCTCAACCATGTCTATGTCCAAAGGGTAGAACTTATTCATCTACTAGTGCGTAAGTATATTGCTTTTTTTTTATCTACAAACAAATAAGATGTCAGAATTATATGTGCAGTGAGAAATCATTCCCATTTTTTTATTTGTTTCAGTAAATGGGAGTTGGTTTTATGTAGATTATGTGGCTCACAAGGAATACATGTGTCTTGTGGCCAATTGAAATTGACTAATCCATTGTGGGAGTGTCAAGAATGCATGGTTATAACCAGTAAATATCCACTTTTTAATAACAATTGAATACAATAGAATAATTAAAGTTTTACAATACTTGTGAATTTTTAGAAAAATCTTCCACTGCTGGAGCTACACCAAATGATTCAACTACTAGTTCCAATAATTCAAGCATACCGTAAGCTTTCATTATCTAATCACCAATGTTTTAAATCCAATGTTAAGAATAATTAATTAATTTAAGAAAAAAAAAATTTTTTTCAGAAGAACGAATGTTACAATCAACATCACAGTGACGGAAAACGAAGATGATAGTGATTCTGATATTTCAGTTGGAAATGATTCACCCGTAGTCGATAGTTTAGACGATGTTTCTGCAAATTTACCTCCAGTTAAACTGCGGCCTGGGCCGAAATCATTCAAATTACAACAGGTTCAAAAAATTAAAAAGTATGTTATTCGAATTGTAGTAATTTGAAAATTACATCTTGGAAATTATAAAAACATGAATGATTTTATTTTAGAAATGAAGCTGATAAAGAGGGCATAACTATAGCTCACGATCCTGTTGAAAGCGCCAGTAAAACAAGTAAAAATATAAAAACTTTGACAATACCTGCCAATATTTCTCAAGATGTTATCTGCATAGACAGTGATGACGAATTACCAGAGGTAAAAATCCAACAAAATGAAAATAATAACCGTTATAGAATGTTGCAACTTTAAAATAATCCGTCACTTTACAGATTGTATGTGAAAGCGGTATGAAAGGCATCAACAGAAACTCAATGAATCGGTTCAGATACGCTATAAACGCAAGTGGCTCAAGTTCCTCAAGCTTCTCCAATTCGATTCCGTTCGTCATGAAGAATAAAACGTACGATACAACTCCAATAGATTTGGCATCACCTGTAAGATCAAATACACCGACGGTGATCGAAGAGACTGACGAATCAACTTGCAACTTTATCATAACAAACGTCACCTCCGTGCCTGCCGAATTTTTCGCTAGCGTGCCAGACAGTCCAACGAAAGGGACCATAACAGAACTGCCGATTTTTCCGCCTGCGACGCCAGATGTGCCAAATCAATTGAAGAGAAATCACCAGGAGACGTGCGACGAAGAGCAAGAAGACAGTCAAGTGCCAATCGAGGCACCGAAGCGAGCGCGACTTGACTCGAAGATTGATGTAGAGCTCGCGAAAGTCGACGATAAGCTCGCGCCACCTGCAAATGTTCCCTCGTTGCCCGAAAATCCGAGTAAAGCTGTTCCGTCGTCGCCTTCATTAGTGGAAGCAAGTTCCGCCGCGTCAGCCGTCCCCGAAAATGTAAGCAGCACATTTTTTTACTTCTTGTCGTCGGACGATTCCGTTATAAGATTCGTCTCCTGAAAGTTTGTTGTTGTTGTTTCGATGAATTTATACATACATTTAATTAAATTGTTTTTTAACTAGTTTAAATCTTGTACAAACACATACTTGCAACCTTTCCTAACGTTCATGTGCCACACATAACACGCTTTATACGTAAGTGCCCAACTAATCAAGTGAGTGTGATTTGGTGGAGTGTGTATTTAATACGGGAGAGAGAGAGAGAGAGAGAGAGAGAGAGAGAGAGAGAGAGAGAGAGAGAGAGCGATTGATAGAATTAGCGATATCCAAACAAATAACAAAAGGCAAAGGAATTAAATAAAGCTAGAGTTAGGTGCGGGGAATGGATATATTACGTGTGTCACCGTCCCCGTACTTTCTCTCTAGTCTCACTCTTCGGGTTCTAACAGTGTCACGAGGACGCAGGCACCGGACCTGCAGTGGCCTCTTCCAACTGGCCTTCCGATGATGATCCTATCGCCGCAGATGCTACAACAGATGTCATCGACCAGCCAGATGACTCTCAACCAACTCATTCAGAGCCAGACCCAAAAGACACTGATCCTCCAGACCTTGCCGTGTAAGTAACTTACTTAAAAGTTAACTTGTCAACATTGCTAGTTGATTGGGAGTAAACTGATTGTCTGTTGTGCAAATTCAAATAATCAAGCAAGCAATCCGACTCCAAGTTTTTTCAATAATTTCATAAAATGTAATCCGATTTGTTATTAAGATGGTCAGTTTATCTCTAATGTAAAATGTATGGTTTAGGACAATTTATTCTGCTAAAATAACCATAATTTGCAAATGGTTATAGAGGAAATTGCTAGTTGCTGAAAACTAGGATATTTTATAGAATTCCAATGTATTTTTTAATAAATTAATACGGTGTTGGTCGCTTTTTTGTTTCTAACATTAACATCAAATAATGTTTGCTGTTATAATTTACACTTTAATAACATGACGTTGTAATAAGGATTAATTCTCTGTGCCAATTGCAAAGAAAAAAAACAACTACAATATTTATACATTTTTTAATGTTTCTGCTCTTTTATCATCATGTCTCATTTCTCTTTCAAAATTCTTCCATTCAACGTGTGAGTATTTGCTGTTACAACTACAAAATGCATAATTAAGGTAGTTCTTGCGTCAGGGCATTTAAAGCAGAATCACATGAAAATTTTTTATTTGTTACTTTTCAATAATATAAACGTGATTGCAAAATTAGAGTAGGAGTTACCGAACTCAAAATTGAGAAAAAAATTCTGAAAGTCAGAGGTTTTAACACGGGCTCTTATGAGAGGTGTTATCGAAAAAAAAAATTAGGATTACCGAAGTTTATAAACAATAATTCAATAATATACGTCAAAAAGGGGAGTATTATACGTCGAATGAAAAATTCTATTTTTTATAAATCCATTTAACGAGTTGAAAATAGACTTTTTTGCCAAAAGAAGTACACAGCTGTGTAAAAAATAAATTAAGCAACAATTTTAGTTGAAGTAATATTAATTTGTATGATATTTTTTCTTGGGGCCCCTTCTTGATACGGCCCTACGCGCAAGAACTACCTTAAAGAGAAAATGTGTGTATTTGCTGTTACAACTATAAAATGCATAATTAAAGAGAAAATATCATTTTTTCAGGTGTGCCACAAGTAGTGCCGTTTCCACAAATGGCCCAAGTTCCTCTGGCAACGGCAGCAGCGTCAATGGCGGAAGTTCCCAGTCAACAAGTTCCTCCTGTGATCGATCTGGATTGATTCCAGACTTTGTGCGCCTTAGTGATTTAAAGTTCAAAATTTCTGGAAATGAATTAGAAGTAAGTAATTATACTAAAAATAGCAATAGTAATTCAAATTGTAACGCCCGACTAATGAAACATTTTCGTTTTCAGCTTGCCTATCGTGCATGTAAAATTCAAATGAAAATGAACGACATGCAACACATTAACTCATCATCAAGCGATACGTATAACGCCGCTTCGGTATCTTCGGCAGGATCGAATCAAAATATATCAAGCGAGAAGAGCAGCAAATCATTTCCACCACGATCTGACGACTCTGACGAATCGAGTAGAATTTTGAGATCTAAAAGTCGTGGTCCAAGGAGCTTCGTTTACGAAGATGACAATACGCTGTTGGAATATCCGACTACCCAAGCGCACAGCAACGCTGGTATTTTGAAAGAATTGTTGTCGCGCGATAAAAGTGTAGCGCAGCGGAATCACAACGATTTGAAAGAGAATTGGAATCCGGAAGTGTCCGACAGCCCTATGAGCAATCAATTCGTGTCCACGCCTAAAGATAAAAATGTTAACTCTTCGGAAAAATCAAGCAAAAGCGACAATGATTCCGTTTCCACGCCAAAAGATGATTCGACTGTTACCCAACGCTCACTTCGTTCGAAAAGTAGCCGACTGGTCAGGCATTTTCATTCTATTCAAAAGGCAAATAGCCCTGTCAACGGACTAATAATCGAAGAGTCCATGAAACCCAAGCCCAACAAGTATTTTCCGATATTTGAAAAACGCAATTCACGAAGTACCAGATCGCAAACTAATTCAAACACACTGGAAGAAGATAAACATTTGAAAAATGTTAACATGAATGATTTGAGATTCTCGCTAACGGGTACAGTCAAAGATATGCGCGATTGTATGACTCATGATGTTGATGTATTTAAAGTTAGCATAGATTTACAGAAAATTAAAACCCTTATCACTGATAAACCAGATTTATTCTTTAAGACTAACAGCGACGAGTACGGGAGCATGTGTGTTTATAGAATGGGTCAAAAATTGCAAATTGAATTGAAATCTGGAGAGAAAAAAATACTTACCAAGTCTCGAAGTTATGAATGTCTCATAGATCTTGCAAAAAATAGTTTACGTTCTCAAAGTATGAAAAAATATAAGAGTTCAGATAATTTATATTACAATAGCGTACATGATTCAGTGATACTGACTGATAAAAAAGACTGCGAAGAGAAAAAAGTTAAAGGTCCGAGACGAAAAACTAGACAGTTTGACAAAAACGAGTGCGTTAGATAGATTAAGCTTATCAAATAGTACGTTAACTACTTTGAATTTGTAATTTTTATTTATAATTAGGAACCTTAAAGGTATGTACAGAGACATGGAGAACTTTTGAGCATACTGTTCAGCTTCAGTGCAATTTTTTGTTCAGCTACGAAACGACTCATGAATTTATTTCACAAGTTATATCAATCAACGTATTTGCTTTGGATAAACTTTTAAAACTGAATAACGTTTTTATATTCGGTTCTTGTGATAAATTTGCTAGAATTTAAACATTTTGTAGAAAGCTATTATTTTACTATAATTGAACGTTGCTACTATCGTAGATAGCATTAACAAAAATCGATACATTTCAATTTTATTACGAGAATTAAGCTATGGTAATAAATAGCTGTTATTGAAAAGAAGTCTTGTTTTTGTTTGCCATTTCTTACCTCATCTCCATTTCCTATCTAAAGCGATAAAATTCAACGATAGTAAATGAAAACTGGCCTTCACTCATAAAACAACATAATTATTGTATTTTCCATAATCTTCAGTTTTTGAAATACCCAGTTGGTGCACATTCGTGATGACCTTACTTTGATAATAGCTTATCAAAAATGTTGGATAAAAATAAAAATGCATCAATAATCAGTGGGAATTTAAACTATTTTCAATAATATGATCAACTTGAAGTGACAATCAATATTATTTTATTGATCAGCATATAAAGCTGTAACATGAAAAATGGTGTACATAATAGTCAAAATTGCACAAATACTTTTAAAAAAAGAGCTACTTTTAAACTTATCTTACAATCACGATTAATTATTATTTATATCTAGTTATTTCTATGATATTTACAAATTGCAATATCTAATTGATTGGTCTTATAAATACATGATTACAAATTAATTGTAAAAACTTATGCACAGAAAACTTTGCACAAATGTGGAGGTAGATACAAATACCAATATGATTGGTAGTAATTGTAAAAAAGAATCTAATCACTGTCAAACTATGAAACAACTGTTTCACATAGGTTTCCAAGCTACACTACTCATTTTGTTATTCAATTCTTGCAAAATTAGTGAACATGTCAGTTGTTTTTCAGGTGGCAAACTACTAACACCTTCCATTTCATCGTCGTCATCACCACCTCCACTACTGCCACCACCTTTTCCTTTGCCTTTGCCTTTCCTCTTCTTTTTCTTGTTTAATTGACGGCAATCACTATCAGAGCCTGTTTCAGCTGCTCTCCTCAACTGTAATAATTTTACATTTTTTCAAATTCACAAACTTTCACAGATTTGAAAATACATTAAGAAAATAAAATGTACTTTTACCTTGGCACTTTTTCGAGTTTGCTTTTCATACTCCAAGGAATCATAATAATTTGGCTTTTCTCTCTTGACTCGATTGGTTCTTCTGGTTTTCATAGCACCACCATCAGGGCTGGGTGGACTTTTGATAGAGTTTCGTCGAGCATTGAAAAAGGAGTGGCCACAAGGACAAGCTTTGCAAGCGACAGGAACCTGTGAAAGTATTATTTACATAACATTTTAAAATGAAATAATTTCATAATAAATTATGTCATGAAAACGTTGACTATTTTACTTGGTCAAAAATCAAGAGATTTCACTTCAGTTTACTCATAATAATAATAATTTTTATATTATTCTATTTCATAAGAGGTTAGAACTATTATTATTGTGCGATGATTAATTTTTTGTACCTGTTGTTCGCATTTCGGGCATCCTTTGCTGATGGTTTTTGTTTTAGCCATTCTAAACAGTGAAAAAAATTCAATATATTAAAACACTCATACGAATTCAATTGTTTAGATTCTTCCAATTTGGCAACTAAACAGCGTAAAAATCAACTTTTACTAATGATATCATTAGTCAGATTGTGTTCATCAACTTATTTTGCGTACAAATGAAACTCGACACGTAGTAATTTATTAAAGCGCTCTAAAAAATATATGTAGATATATGCTTTAGCGTGTGTATCTACACACATTCTCATGCACATGTATACACACACTAGAGCTGCCATAGAGCGTTGTCATTTGAGACTATCAAGTGAATCAAACAAAAACAGATAAATTAATATATTTACCTTCGATATTGTAATCTACACTATATATCGAATAAACGCATCTAAATATGAATAAAACTAACTCATATGCGATGATCTTTCACCGGTATATTTTATTGAATTGGACTGTAGATGGTCGGAATACGAGCAACAACTGACATAGAAACAGCTTGTTGAATAAAAGAAACAAACTGCGCTAGCAGCGCCTGCATTTTGATAAAGACCGCTCAATATATGATATTAGCTTATTATCATTATATTCTCGTTATGAATGTTTCACGAGTTACAAATTGTGCATGCAACGATTCTTTTTATACATATATATTGTTTTATTTTTTAACTAATTCAAAATAGATATTTTTGATCAAGTAATTAGTTTAATAAATGGGAAAGAAAAATATTCAAAAAATTAATCTGACTTTCAAGAATGATAAAACTCATCCAACTTGTAAGTGTATGATAAAAATAAAAATAAACACTTGCATCGAAACGTGCCAAATCAATAAGGTATTTTTATCATCAAAATTTAAAATAAAGACAGTAGAAAGGAATGGCAACGCGCTGTTTTGTCTGTCAGTCAGTTGTTTGCAATAAAAGCGCGCGTCCTCCATCTTGAGCTAGACAGATATACATAACCTCACTTGCGCACATCAACAACATAGCAGCGTTCTTATATATTTTCTTCTTTCGAATTTTATGATTTTATAATTAATGCGTCTGTCATCATTGTGAATTGATTGAATCGTCAAGGTATGTACCAATAGATTAGGAATGACCTTATTTAAGCTCTGAACGCCAACTTGAAAAAAAAAAGTGCAATATAGGTAGTTTGACAGGTAACGTTAGCCTGCTGACGTATGTATAAGCATGTATGCGTTGATTGTCGTAGGGTGCAGATTTATTTTAGTCTCTTCATCGGCCTCGCAAATGTCATGTTGTTATTGATTTTTAGATGGCTCTCACCTTCCAACAAATCATTCTGGACGCTGGCAAGCTAGTCAATGAGATAACGACGCAAGAGAACACCGCCGACATCCTGATATGTGAGATCCAATCAGTCTGCAATCAGATAGACAGCATGAAGCAGGTAACTACCATCACTCTATCTTTACTAATTATTTTACATAGTCACTTTGAAGATTATTCAACAATTTCGTTGGACTAATTTTAATCTATTGATTTTACTTTTTGCAACTCATAGTCTATAGTAAAATTATCAGAGCAGACTTTATACAAGTCAGTAAAAACAGTTCTCTAGATTCTATAGCTTTTTACAAAATAAAACTATATTGATAATCAACGTACATTCTTTTTATTGATGTTATATTTTTACAAAATATTTTAAAGATCATATGTATTTAAATATAATGTCGAATGGCGTAATGAATATCACCATTACATTTTTTAGTACCAAGAAGATATTGAAACTTTGAATGCACAATCCAACCAAAAACAACGTGAAGAGCTTGTTGCTAGTTATCAAAAAGGAAATAATGGATACTTTAGAGAATTGCAAGCAGAAAATAAAGATTTGCGGCTTGCCCTAGAGGATTACCAAAAAGCCATGGAACAAATAATGTCCAAGTACAGACAACAAACTGCATACTTTTTGAGACAAACTAAGCAAAATTATACTGCTATGCCAGATGTAAAATGTTGCTCACAAAACAATCAATGCAAGTGTATAAGTGTAAGTAAATTATGCATTCTTTTCAATAGATTTATGCTTTATAAAATAGTTTTCATTTATAAAATCCAATTCTATTTGTCACAGATTATTGATAAGCAAGCTGAGAAGATTAATGAAATGGCAACAGTGATGAGAACTGCTGCTGAAATTGATGAAGAGAATGAAATGAAGTATTTGGAAACTCTAGGGCGATTGAAAAAAGAAAACAGTGGGCTACGAGAGATACTTGATATTGCCAATAAATACGGATGCCCAAAAACTGAAACACCTTTAGAAAGTAAAACAGTTCAAACAGACGATTTATAAATGTAAATAATAGAGAGTAGGTGCAGAAAATTATCCAAATGAAATGTAAGTGTATTTGATGTCTAGTTTTGGAACAAAACGTTCTTTGTGACTAAAAAAATACTTAACATTTTTTTCTTCATGAATATTCAAAAAGAATTTTTATTTACATCAACATCTCAGTGGTGACATTATAGTTTATTAAAATTCTATCAATCACCATTCATATTTTCAATCTAACGGTTTATTTGTGTCTATAATGTACCTATAAATCAATACTGTAACATGGTTAAATTATCTGCACCTACTGAGCACTGATATTTTTACCACAGTGTTGCTAACCGAGTAATTGATAAAACTCTTCTCTATACTGGTATTATTATTCAGTTAAACAAAAATAGAAAAGTAGGTGTTGCAGAAGAAGACAAGTTGAATTAACATTTAGTGATAAAACATAATGCAATTTAATATATTCAATTTTTTGTTATTTATTACATTTAATGCTTTTATAATATTTTTTTCATCTGCATTAATGCAACTTTCACTGTACATATAACTATTATTGTTTTTAATTTAAGCTAGAAGACCAAGTCTTCAAATATTTTGTGTAAAATGTGCACATACAGATGGCGCCACGTTGAGCACTGAAACGACACTTTGCCCAAGTTCGTACTACGTTTTTTTACACCAATTTATTGTTGAAGTTTGCCTCAAAGCGTGTTCGCTGAGAAAATGAATAAAAAATCACCTTTTTTGTAAAACTTTGTTTTATTTACCGACCCAAAACTTTTGAGACAAAACTTTTAATTATTTCCGCCGCTTTTTTTCGTGTTCTGTACGAAGTAATGATGAAGAGATATGTTTTATCTCTAGTAAAACTCGGAAATAGTGATTATAGTGAAAAAAAAACTTAACTTGTAATATTAAACAAATGATAATTTCGTGATGTTTTTTATCAGTTAAAATTAATTTTAGGAAACTTTTAAGACGCAAATGAAAAATTATGAAATCAAATATCTTCATTCAACATTCTATTTAGTGACTTGAATGAAAAGGCCTAATATTGAAATTTGCCTTATTTTTCTCAAAACATTTATGGATTTGCGCATCAAAGTCTTTTTTTTTCACCAAATTTTTATTGAAAAAGCTTTTATAGATTTGCAGTTATAGTAAAATGCAAAAAAAAAACTTATTACATATTTTCAAAGTAAAAGCATTCTGTAATTAATGACTTAGAGGTGAGTTATCTAAGATATTTTTATTTTTCTGAATTTCTAGTTACTCTCCAGATTTTAGTGGAAATTCGTATTATCCGCAGTTTCCGGTAACACTGAAGTAAAAGTTAGTTTTTTAAAAATGGCGTACGTAGTCAAATTGCATAGTTCTTCGTAACGATCATTGGTTCCTAATTATGGTGTACATAATTTAGGCATTAAGCATATTTTCTTGATCGTTTATTATTTAGACAGTGCATATATTCAAATTCACACATGGGGATGGTTTTTGATAGCAGTATTCGGTGGCAAATCAATTGGTAAGTGTAAACAATCAAAAACAGTATTGGATCATTCTATTTGTCCATTCGCGTGTTATTATGCGTTTAGATTGGTTAAATCAATTTGTAAGTAAGAATCTTAAATACATAATGCTATCATTTCACTGAGAAAAGTATTTTTTGAGAATGCAAACGAAATTAATTAGTGTTTGAAGAAAAAAAAGTACTGCTCAAGTGTAATCGCGCATAATCTAACCCTCGATCTAACCTGTGAAAACCTGTCAATGCGAATCTACCTACATGTTCAGAAATACGATCGAACACGAGCAATGATTGAAGAATAAAAACACTGCTCAAGTGTAATTGCGAATAATCTAACCCTCGATCTAACCTATGAAAACCTGTCAATGCGAATCTATCCTACATGTTCAGAAATATAATCGAACACGAACAATTGGCTAAAAAATTGTAGGTATTCAATACAATAACACCGGTTTTAGTTTAATTTATCTTTTTGTAATTCGATGATGAAGTAAGCATCGCACATGCATATATTGAAATACGTGAATTAATAGGTCAAAAGCTCGCGACAGGAAGTTGCTTTTTCAACTGCATATCTAAACGTAACAAAATAAGAAAGCATAGTTATCATTTCAAGTTCATAACAAAACTAACAAAACTATATATTACTTTAGCAAAATCAGCATGGATACTTTTGCAATTTAGGTACAGAATACTTAAACTCGAACAATAGAAAAAGAAAGAAAGCAAACGTGATCGTTGCACTTTAGCAAAAAAAAAATAAAGTTTACGTTTGGAAATGCAACAGTTAAAACAATCGAAATCACAGAGGCGAAGTTGATACCTATACACACAAAAGCGCGCGCTCGCGTAAGCATCCGAAAACAGAAGTTTGGTACAACACCAATACCCATTACATTCACGAGAAAACAAAGCTACTACAATATACGCGAATTCAGCCGTAACGGAGAGTAATAGTACCAAATAAAACTCTCTCTGTTGAACGAGAATTTTCCGCGGAGAGAGAGAGAGAGCGAGCGAGAGAACAAGTCAACAGGAAATCGCCGAACGATAGCGGGAAACTCCTCTTCCGGTTGCTTCTCTCTCTCGATTCACGAGAAAAAAAAAAGAGGAAGGCATATAATCGCGGAACAGGTGTTTCGTTTTCTCGGGGGGTGTGAAGGAAGAGTGAGAGCGAGAGAGAAAAAAAAAACGTTGCTTCAAAAAACGAAAAATGGCGCATACGCGATATATATTTTCCGGGGGGAAAAAAAACGGCGAAGTAGCGCACCCTACACACACACACACACACACTCGCGCGCGCGTTTCGACAAAATGCCGTGTGTATCTCGACGACGCATATCCGGTATATAGTAGTAGGGGAGGCGAGTAGTAGTAGTAGTAGTAGTAGAGGGCTTTTCCGGCCTTTGGCGAAAAAATCGAGGCTTTTTATAGCCTCGTCGAGCGTCGCGCCGTCAGAAAAGCGAACCAACCGTGGGATCTCGAGGGCCGATAAATCAAGTGTGTATGTGTGCAAGCTAAACGTATGCGCGCGAGTGCACACCTAACCGTAGTAGTACTACTATTGCACACACACACACACACACACACACACACACACACACACACACACACACACACACACACACACACACACACACA
>JAWWMK010023251.1:0-16819 GCA_035047105.1 Galeopsomyia nigrocyanea | reverse complement strand
AAGAGGAAAAAGGTCCGGAAGCCTTAGCATTAAAAAAAAAATTTTCCATTCTAGACCCCAGAAAAGTGTGTTTTTTTTAAGGATATCGTCATATACGTGAGCGAGAAAAATGAAGACGCACGAGCTGAGTGAATTGCCGATCATTCGTCTCGCCTCGGTCCGTTAATACTCCTTTCGCAGCGATTTCGGACGGGTAGGGGGGCGACGTTAGACGCTCGATTTTGTAGCTCTGATAGCCTGCATTTTCGTCGTGCAGTGTTTTACTTTGGCGCAGAGCTCGCTGCGCTCTGTTTTCCTCCCCCTCGCGGAGTGCTGCTATATTTTAGCCGAATTGACGCAATTTCTTCTTGCAGTCTCGCGTGATATGTATACCCTATATTTTATTGAAAGCGTCATCGTTGTGTAAATAAAAAAAAAAAACGAGATAAGACGGACTGTAATACGTCAGCTACTGCTGCTGCCACGGAGGCAATTATCCGATGGCCGGCAATTAGAGCGATAAAATTTGAAGAAAAAGTACTATTTCGTCGCGGTCATTCATTAAACTCGATAAGAGCAGCATAGCAGTGGCTATGTGTTTTGCGTGCTACTGCCTGTTGTTGCAAAGGGATACGCGAGTTTTTCGGTCGACACGCGCAAAAGGACGGCTATATACGCTATCGGCAAATCCTATATCAGATCGTCCGCGATTTATACGTCCACCTCACCCTCCCTTCTCTCTTACTCCCGCGGGAAAACATTTGCTGATTTAATCTCAACCACCGACCACCCAACCGCGTTGTCTGTCTCTGTTTCTATTTTTTTTTTTGCTCGCGCGAGTAGCGTCCGATAATGAAAGTTTCGGAGCATTGCCGATTTCCGCTGCTTCGGTCAACGATACGTATATGGCGTGTTACGCGAGTTTGAAGATATCTCCGAATTTGTCATCTGCTTTTTCTCTCTCTTTTTTTTTCCTGTAATTTATTAGCCGATTATTGGTAGGAGAATATATTGACGGATGAGAAAGAATTTTCGCGTCGTAAAACTGCAGCACGAGAGGCAAAGAAAAAAAAAATCAATTAATATATCAGGCTTTTCGCATACATCGTTTTAATTGCGGCACACAGAGAATGTGTCGCGCGTCTGCTCTCTTGTGGAACAATTTACGTACGCTCGCAGTATAGTTTTCATGCGAATAAATAAGCGGAGAATGGCCGGCATAAATAAAAGGCCGCTGACTCAAAGTGGCGACGTTTATTGCCAGCTGGCGAAAATTAATCTTTCGCTGCTTATATATACGCAGCCGCAGCAGCAGTGCGCGAGATCGAAAAAGATCGAACGGCTAATTGCCGAAAATTCAATTTGCCGACAAAAATGCGAAGAGCGCAATAGCAGCGGCGGCATCGCTGAAATTACCAGAGGTATGCACGCATTCCGCGGGCAAACGCTAATGAACTCGGGCATCCGGTCGAGTGCTTCCCAAAAGTGAACTGCAGGTTAAAAGCGCACCCTCTATAACCCACGCTTCGCCTCTCTCTCTCTCTCTCTGTGATATATTACGCTTGGATGCGCGATTTAATGCGCAGCTCTTGATTATTATTTTCATGGAACTTTATGAACTATTTTCTTTCTTTTCTTTTCTTTTTTTATTTATTATTCATTGTGTTGCTGTGCCGAGTTGGAGTTGAAGTTGACGATGCTTTGATGAAAAACTCATATCGCTGGTATTTCGACGTTTTATCGTAGGTACAATTCAGGAATTTTTGCTTGAATTCCGAGTATCTGGAAGTGGTTCGCTTGTAAATTAATATTTTCATTACTAGCATGTAGGAAATGTTTTGCATCAGAATTCAGAATTTTAATCTCTGACTTTCGACGTGTATATTTTTTTGTTAAAAGAATCAAATTATGTTGGGATTTTTATTTTAAAAAATCTTTATGACACGTCGATTATAACATTTCTATCAATATTTGTAAAAAAAGTAAGTAGGAAATAGAGGATCAGGATATTCCACCAAGTGATAAAGAAAAAAAAATCCATCGATTTCGTAGTTTATTCATATAATTTATTTCTCAATAGTTTTTTGGTTGTTTCTTTGAATTCCTTGATACACGAAAAAAATGGCGCGGCAATTGATGTGTGTATATGTGTGTGTGCGTGATCGTCATCACAGTGACAAGGTGGTGATGATATAACTTTCTTGTATATTACTGGCAACAACACTTGCGCAAAAAAATATAATGAATCGGTGGTGTTATACATTACGTACTCTGCGGACCTCTTTCATCTTTTTATTTTTTTTATAATTTTTTTGATTTGCTCGTAATACATATTTTTATATTCTGTGCTGGAGAAAAAAAATAATTGAAATGAGACACAATGACGATCTCTCGTTCCTCGTAGCTCCTAAAACTTGGGATAACCTTATAGTTACGCATCAACATTTCATAAACGCAATTAACATAGTACTTTTTTTATTATTTTATATTTTACATCTCTTATTATTAATATCTTAGAATCGCATCTTCTGAATTTTCATTTTTTTTTATCATCACTACGCGCTTGTGATGTTTTGTGACTAGATATTAACGTACGGGCAGAATTCGATCATTGATACACCGTTTGTGGCACACAAAATAAAAAAAACAGTAGGAAAAGTCTTAATTTTGTATTTTGTTGTAAAAATTCGAAAGTTTTGGCAGTGAGGAATCCAACAAAGTCTTTATAATCCGATAGCAATCATAGAATATGTCGACACACATCACACAACGCGCGAAAGTCAAGTAATCGCGGCGGAAGCACGTAAATCAACATTGGTATAAAACAGCTCTCCGCGTAATAAGTTTGATCGTCGAGTATAATAAAGTTGGCTAATTGATAGATGTCGCGAAACATTGACAAACTTTCCTGGGGACTATACTCGTTTTTAGAACACGCTCGCCTGGCTTCGCGCGCCGAGATCGTTTGTGTTGTACCTCCCTCTTTTGTCTCGACTGGAACAAAAAGCGCGAGACAATGGGCCAAGCACTACCGCGCCGTGCAACGCCTATGTGTGCTATGATAAATAAAGTGACGCTGCTCGCTCCAGCGAACTTTCCGAATTTATCGGCCAAAGTTGCCCTATAGCGAGAAGCTTCTCCTCTTTTTTTTTTAGAAGCTCTCTCTCTTGCTCTTTCATTATTAATAACGACCCTGATCGCGCAACTTTTGATTGAACGACTTGCGAGCGCGCGGTAGATCGTAAACCTCATTCAATGATTCATTTTTTTTTTTTCGAGAGAGAGAGAGGATTTTTCGATACACTCGAGTTGTATCTTTATGAATTATATCTTTAATTTGAACGATGAATTGCTGTAGGTTTTAGTTCATTTTCATTAACAAAGAAGAAAAAAAAAAACCAAAGCACGCGTGTATCAGGATAAATATAGGCAGCAACTTTAGAAATCGTGGTGGCCACGGCGTGATGTGTTTACTCGTCTCTCTCTCTCGCGCGGATTTAATTCAGGTCGGCAATAACCGTGTCGCCGATAGAATTTTGGCTTAAACCCAATGGCGTTATTACGCGGCAGCGAAGCTCATTGTACGAGCCGTCCAATTAACCGCGATCGGGAAACCATTTGGCCGTGTTTAGCCGCTTGCGTGACTAATAAATTGCCCCCCCTCCTTTTCCCCTTTCCACCCTTGACGCTATGGTATATACTATATATGTATATGTGTGATCTCTGCCCGTCGCTTTCAAGTATTATAATCTTTACAAACGAACTTTTTTTTTGTTGTATTTACAAAAGAACCTTACCGCTTATTTCAATATATATATATATATACTTTTTTCGTCTTAAAAGTGGCGTGTGTTGTCGTTTGTGTATTTTTCTTTTCTTTTAATCTTATAGGATGGACAGCGAAGTGTATGTAACGCAATTCGCTCGACCTATACATTTACATACTTTCATGCGCTTGTATTTTTTATTTTATTTTTTTTTATTTTTGTTAAATTCAAGGCCTTCGCTTTAATCGCGGCCCTCCTCTACAAATATGTCCTAATTAAACTTATGAACTTCTCGCGATATTCCTTAAACGTACTAATTGCCTCGTGTGTGAATCACTCGCACATTTATACAAATTCTCTCTCATGCTCGTACTCATACGTAATCTAACGGATGGCAGAGATTCGTCGCTCGGAGGTTGCTCTCCGATAAATGGAAAAAATAAACGAACTAAAAAGGCTATACATATTTATAATACAATTATTGCCGTGTAAATCATGTGTGGAAAATAAAGAAAAAAAACGCGCGTAGGGATATGTCGTGCACTCTGACAAACAACGATAACAACGACGACGACGACAACAACAATTGAAAAAAAAAAGAAAAAAAATCAGACACGCGCCACCGAACGACGAAACTCCGAGCGCGAAAAAAACGGAAAAAAAAGAAAAAAGAAAGAAGGAAAACGGACGTCGATGCTGCGATGATGATGATGAAGAATTCCTTTAAGCAGGTCACGTGAGGAGTATCGTAGCCATCAGTGCAAACGACGAGAGTGAGACGATGGAGGCGCAATTCCTCAAGTCACCAGCGCTGTATCGCTGATTATTGGCGTGAGTGAGTTTTGCCGTTTTCTCAACCTCCTGTCGACGAGACGCCACGTGCGACACGCAACGCACTCGCAGCACACCACCGCTGCCGGCTATGTGACGCGAGTCCAATTCCAATCTCAGGCCCAAACTGTTGGGAGTGCTTTGATTCACCATCGGCAAGTGCGAATTGTGCTGGATCACATGTTCTCGCCCCACCTGTAATCACACAAAACACACGCGACGATATATGAGTCGAGCGAAAATTTTCCATTCTAATTTGATTATATATATCGCTCGAGAGAGAGATATAGAGTTTAGTTTGTTTTGACAGTTTTGGGGGGATGGTAGTTGCACTAATTGTCAGTGCGCGCAAAATCCACGAGAGACCACTGGCGCAAGTTGGCTCGTCGTCGTTGCAGTAGAGGTCCCAAGAGGAAATATGAAGAATAAACTGCGCGACGTTATTAATGCCACAGCGTTCCTTCAATTTATGAAGCGTGAAAGGAGAAAAGCTCTCCCCGAGAAGAAAGAGAGAGAAAAAAAAAGGGCAACGCACGACGTCTCTTCCGCCATTAGACACCGACTTGGCACCGAGCTTCAAATTCTTTATCTCTTTCTCGGGCGGCATATAAAGGCATCCCGCGAGAAAGCCTTCCGTTCATAAATATATTTGTCGCGTGCGCGAGCGGGTAATCGGCCACGAAAGCTCTACCCTCGTTTTTTTTTTCTCACTACGCTCCGTTTGCGCGCGCGCCTCATGGAACTATCGATGATAAGCGAGTTCTAGTGACTTACTATCCACTTTTCGCTTGCACGCGCCTTTTTGCCCGAATACCCGTGAAAGACAGATGTTTCGAATGCATACGATTTCGTTTGATTTATAATTAAGCGCGATTGTTCAAAAGAAAAAAAGAGAGAGATACACTGGATGAATGACGTCTTGCTTTTGCGCGCGGTGTTTGAATGTTTTGTATAGGCGCGCGTAAGGCGAGGAAACGTCAAAGTTGTACAGGACAATATAAAAGTTTAACGGAAATTACTTTTCCTGCTGGCCCTTTTAAAATAAGTCAAATTTCAGAAAGTTAGAGAGAGAGAGAAAGAGAGAAGGGGAGGGGTAGTAATAAAGTTGTACTGTAACGCGATCTCGGCGCCGCCGTGCGCGCGCGAACTTTTTAAGCTGCGCACTTTCTTTAACTTTTAAGATATAATAAAAAAAGTAAAAGAGAGAGAGAGAAAGAGAATCGCCTCGGCCAAGTTTGCACACAGGGTTGGTTGGTTGGTTGGTTGGGGGAGAGAGAGAGCGTGCGGAGCAAAACTAGTTTACGCTCCATTAAAATGTATACGCGCGTGGCGGCGGCAGCAGCGACAGGGTACAGGCCAACACCGTAAAATCCGCAAACCCAAGTTGTTTCGACTCCGACCAGTGATTTCCAATCAATGTTCCATGAAAACATTGTATAGAAGCGGCACCCCCTTTCTATAGGTACATACTACATTCACTCTCTAACGTTATATTGAACTTTGCCAACTGAATAATACTCCATTGTTATACCTTTGCCGCGATTTAATACACCGCGTTAAATTACATTCAGTTTTACGGAATCTACGCTAAAATTGTCGTTACTCGCACGCAATTGCTGCTTTTACGTTGGAAAAATATCATTTAGAAGAATGTTAAAATTCTCAGATGCTGAAAGTGTTGAGTGATAATAATTATCATAGCACAGTTAATAAAAGATTATTAACTAATTAATTAGAGCTAATAATTTCGAAATTGGTAATTTTCCAACGACGATAAAAATGAGAATGCATCATAAGTCAGAGTTATCCAAATCTAAATTGCCGGCCATCAACGAAAATAACGAGGAAACTTTAAAAAAGTCAAAAGCAGCAGCAGAGGCGTAGGCAAATCATTACGCCAGAGAATATAGCATTAAGCAAACGCATCTCTACAGCCAGAGTGGTAGCCATTAACCCCTCAACACCTGCCTCATCGCCGCTGCAAGCCAACAACAAAGAAAGTAGCAGCTTGTGTAAAAAAAAAACAACAACAACAAAAAAGAAGGAGTAGGAGAAGGACGACGAGCTGTGGAGTGAAAAGAGGCGGACGTTTACGAGCCCGATAAATCGTCATCCGCAGAGGCGGATTTAGTCCGAAATAACGAACGAGCTACGTTTCTTTTTTTTATTACGCTCTCGCGGAAAAAAACTTTTCCAGCAGCAGCAGCCCGCGCGCGAGCTTGCATTTGTAAGTTTTTTTAACGAGCACTTCGCTGCGCGCGCTTCGAAATGTGCGTGGCGGTGACGGTGCGACCTACCCGCTCGTTACGCGGTTGATTTTTCATTTTCTTCAACGTTATCTTGCAGAATTAGTCGTGATTTTTAATAGTTTTAATCGATTTCCCGATTAATTTTTTTTAGACGTTGAATGTTACGAGAGAGCTTGCAAGTTGTAGTTTTTAATCTTTATAAGATGAAATAATTGCTTTCTAAAAAACTAGTGAGTGATATTCAATTTTTTTTAATGATTATCAATGTATAAAATTTATTTTTGACTTGTGAAAATAATTTCAACGTCGAAAAAGTGTGAAATAGGAAAGAAACTGCAGGTAAAGTATGCAACTATATAATTTTAATTTATCATATATTTACTCAGTTTATATTCTGAATGATATACACATCAAATTTAATTTACAAACACGTAACGGTATAAGATGTAATCCCTCTATCGGCAATAGTATTCAACCCATTTTTCAAAGTCAATTCAAGAAAATCCAGCAAAATCGCAAGAAACTCAAACGAGCGAACGAAAAAAAAAAATTAATATCTCCGTCGAGCAAATCAACACGTCTCAAAAAGGCAAAAGCGTGAACCCTTTCTCTCGACAGCTTTTTCCGGAGTACTGGCCGTCGGCCAGCAGCTAGCAGCAGCAGTTCCCTTTGACTGTTGTCTCTCTCTCTCCCCCTCTCTCGCTTTCTCTGGTGTGCGGGTTTGGAGGGTGCGAATGAGGGACGTGACTGGTCCCGTTTGCCGTTGAATCCTTTATTTTCGTTGGTCTCGACTCGACGAAAAAGGGACGTGACGCTTTTACCCGCGAGCAAAAATGAGAAAGACCAGAGAATCTCTCGCCGCCGCCGCTGCTGCTGCTACTGGCCGAAAAGGCAAAAGTGTGTTAATGCGGAAAAATAGTTAACGGAAATCGCGTGCGCCTCGATGCGCAAAAAAAAAAAAAAATTCCCACGCGATACTGTATATTGCCAGCCGCAAATACTTCCGATTTTCGCCTATTTATATCGCTTTTACCCAGATATTGGATGTGCCAACGATATGCACGCTCTGCGCACGGCAACGATGGGATATAACGCAAGTGATATGTGAAAATGTTTACTCTTGCGGTATGATAAGAAAATGTTTTTTTTCTTTTTCTTGCTTATCCCTGAGATTGAATTTTTGTTGACTTGTGCTGCAAGTTGAAATACAGATATTTGCGGATGTAAGTGAAATGCATTATTTATTTTTTTAAACCTCAAAGTCCAAATGGATTTTTCGCAATCGACGGTGAAAATAAACTACAGATTTTTGTTCTCTTTGTTGAAAATACATGTTTTTATTCAATGAGAAACAATGCGAGTGGAAGTCGCAGAAAACGCACGAACAATTCAATTATTTCTCCGTACGGCAAGAATTTTTACGGAAAATCGAAAACTCGCCACAAGGCCATTCATCAGTCCATTTTGAAAATCCACTGTAGTTGAATAGAGACGTCGCGCAAGTACACACACGACCAACGCAAAGTCGCACTGCCCGATAACAAAGCTCTATTCACACACAAACGAAGCGTCCCCGAACAATACTCGTGCATACGAGGACAGGGACGACGAAAAAAAAAAAGGAAAACACAAATTCAATAAAAATCTCGTTCCCCCCTCAAATAATCAGAAGCACGTAGCACGCACAGTGTAATCTTTGAGCAGTAAGCTATCGGGCAGAGGATGCGTGCAGGTAGCCAGAAGGCATCTGGAGTTATTCATGGCAAAAACATCAAACTTGCTGAACTCGCAGTCGATGTTCATCAGCACGGTCGTCTGCGACATGTAGCCGTTCGCCAATACGAGTGTCTTCCAAATTGTGTAGACATCGTCTTTCGAGACGGTCAGCGCGATGAAGCCATCGCGCCTCGGCAGCATCTTCGCGTACAACACGTCGACGTCGAATTTGATTAGACGATTCATGATGACGTTGAGATTCTGATCGATTTGCGTGCAATTCAATCTCCTGGGCGTCTCCAGGAAGCAGTAGCTCAGATATCCGTGAGCCGAGTCGGACGAGCAGAAGTAATTGTTGTTGGATGATGATCTGGTGGTGTTGAAACTCTTGAATTTGATGGCTTTGCCGTGAGCGTCGACGTACAGAGTCTCGAATTGTTGATAATTCTTGCGATAAAATATGTGTCCTTTGCTCGAGGATTTGTCCGAGATCGAAGTCACCTGCCACAAAGCCGGCAAATCGCGTAGATTCAACGAGATCAAACTACTCATGATTTGACCGTCGTTGCTCATGGTCAATCTACAACCACCGCCGCGACAGAGCTCCTCGTTGGGGAAGAAAATGTCGAAGTGATCGCCGTAGGGCACGAGAGAGAAATACCTGTCGCTGGCGCCGAGAACGTAACCGTCGTCCCAGCGTATTTCGATCTGCCGGTTGGCGTGTTCGCAGCTGCGGGTGTCGAGCAGCCAGAACGACAAATACGGCGGCGCGTACTGGATCATCGGATTGTTGTCGATCCACGTGAGCGCCGCTCTGTCGTCGCTCAGCATCGTGATCTGCAGGAACATTATCAAGCTGAATTTGTTCGACGCTCGCGTGGCAATGATACACTCGTTCATACGCGTGCCATTCTCGTGGCGAATGTCCACTTTCAGTTTCAACTTGTGTGGGATTTTCGAACTTGTTAGTCGTTGAGTTTCGATCGTTAGTATACTTATGTAATTCGGCGAGGCGCTGATTCGCGGGTACGTGAGTGTTTTTATTGGATCCAAGGACCAATGTTTCACTTGACCGTTGACCGATGAGATTAGTACGATCGCGAAAATGATGAAACTTATCGACGACATGATGCGCTATGTTCGACTGGCAATCGCGACTGAACTTGACTGATCTTCCGCGTTTTCAAGTTCGTTAAAAAATACGTAAAGCCGATAAAAATGTTGGCGGCAAGAGAAGAAAAAAGAATAATAAAAAAAAAAAGAAGACAGGAAACGATAAGATAAAAGCCAAACGCAACGTCGGTTTTCATTAACAGCCGATATATATCTGAATAACGTATTATACGAGGAAGAATTGTAGAAGCGGTGACCCAGAAAACCAGGCGTTAAAATGATTTCGCAGGTTGTGCGGGATTTATGAGGTTTTAAATTCGGCTAGCCTCTCTCCCAACCCCCTCACCTCCTTTTTGTCCTCGTCCGACCACAAATTTTCCTTTATCGCCTTTGCATCCCACGGAGTTCTCTTCCCCCCCTTTTTTTCTTTTCTCTCTCTCCGACGTCTTAATCGACTTGACTTGTGATTTGCGACTCGACCTTATGCGACAAAGACCTGCTAGGACGATAGGTAGGCGTTTTTTTTTTTTTTTGAGAATATTCAGCGACTTTGCGCACGAAAACTTATTGCTCGCGCGGATTGAAAGAAATGAGAAAAAAAGAAAATATAGCTTTTTCTCTCTGACAAACGAAATATTCATTGAAATAATTCAAACCGAACAAACACTGTGAATCAACGCAGCAGCAGCAGGTTAATCCACCCTTGCTTTCATCTGAGAAACGAGAGAGAGAGAGAAAAAAAAAAGAGAGAAAAGACGCAACCGCAGCATCTAATAAAACCTTTTGCTCTTTTCTCTCTGAGCAAAAGCTACGAGACAAAAACGCAATATTCCGGAGCAAGTGTTCGCCTCAAGGTGCTATATGCACGAATTGCCGACAACGGCGTCGACGTCGCCGGCGGAGGTGTGCGAGAGCGAAATATACAAGTCTTTTGTACGCTTTGCGTGTTTTGTTCGCTGCTCTGACTTAGCTGTGATCGCTCGGCCGAAAAACTGCCAGGCGTCGGCAAATCACTGGCGATCCCTCTTTTTCGCTCTCTCTCTCTCTCTGTACATGTATATAAAAGCCTCAAAGGCACATTCTTTACTCCCTCTTTTGTCCTTCTGTGTCGGTTTTTCCGCACGCTGGCGAGAAATCTTTTGCCACTGCACGCGGGGAATGAAGATTATTAAGGGTGCACTGATTGTCGTGGTTGCAAACTGTTGGTGCTCGACGGCGATATTAATTTTTTTTGTCGCTTTCTTTGTGCGTTTTCTGTTCTTGCTGTGGTTGAATTTTGAGTTTTATTTTCGTCAAAATAGTTCTGCCGGCTTTTGATGTTGCATGTACGAAAATTTGTAATGTTATACATAAATACGTATATTATCTTTCAATTTGGCGATTGACTTAGTGTATATTGTGAGTTATAATTATAATTATACCACAGCTGTATTCTTTATTATCTAGTTATGGCGAAAACTTTTTATTCGAATATTTGACATGATTATGTTCCTAATTCGCAAGTTTTAATGAAATTATATAACTATTGATTATTTTTTATCTTAAAATCTCATAATATTTTACGTACGCTCAACATTATTTTTTTATCGAGTTTCACTTTAAATATACTACTATGAGCAGTAAATTTAGATTAATCGTATCTTTTAATTAGTCAAGTCAATCATTTCATCCCTATGTTTACAGTCTGAAATTTTATCTTGAAAATATTTGCGATCTAAGAATAACTATTTACGACATTATGACCTTCAATAAAAAAAAGGTCCGGAGCTTCTTTTTAAAAACTCGATTGAGATATATCGCAGTCAGATTTAGAACATCAAAGAAGATGCCTCCCCGACGTAAAAAAAGAAAAATCTCAGATAGAGTCCCACGAAGTGGATATATCCCAGATAAAAATCACACGTGTGTATGCGTGTAGGGTGGAAGAAGAAGAAGATGAAGGAAAAAAACAGCAAATCCCGAAAAAATTACGGCGTTTTCAACAATAGCCTCAGCATACGCACACACAAAGGGCGAGAAGGGAGAAGGTATAGGTGGGTGTGCGAGAGATAGCCGTAAAAGGAAACGAGGCTGTTGCGGCATTATTAACCCTCGATTGTCGCAGTCAATTTTGATTACCTCCTTCCGGGCCAAACGATAAACTCTCGCCGAAACATGCTAAGCTGCTTACTATCTTTTTTTTTACTCCGCCTCTTTTTAATTGAACGACAACCCGCGCAGCACGGATGTATATATATTTTATTTTTTTCGGCTGGACCTTCAGCGACGATAAGGTAAAGGCAAATGAAATAACGTAAATTGAGATCTGCTGTTTCTGGGTTATTACGTCCCCACGGCTGCATATTGCCGAATGGCCACAGCGTCGAGATCAGAATGTGTCCCGCGGCGACGGCGACGAGTGGAGACGATGCTGCTGCTGCTGATCATCCCGGCTTATGGATATCATTGTCGAGAGAGGGGATTTGTTTTTTTTTTTGGGTCGTCTCGAGTGCCGTTGACCTGATTTTTTTTTTCGGCGTAAAAATGACTTGGGGGGTGATGATTTTTTTTTCTTCTGCTTCTTCCGATTTACTTTTTTCCCCCTCTGTCTACTTACGTTGATAATGACGGATATGGTTTATATGTTTTGGCTATCTCGAGTTGAGATGGTTGGGATTTGAAGAGGACAATTTTACTGCATATACATAGACAGGATTAGACAGCACTTCAAAAGCTCGCAGCTTGCTGAGAGCTTTTGAGCTGTTTAGAACAGCTTTATGAACTTGCAGTATTTGTGCATTGAGTTTTCAAATGTGTTGCTAATTCGTCGGATTTCAAACTTCAAGTTTCCATTCGCAAGTTGTTATTTTCTAGTCGAGATGATAATAGATGCTTGTATAGGCAAAACATGCCGCTAAATTTCTTTAAAAATCATCTTAAGCTCTGTCTCTCTCTCTTTCTCTTAGTTTGTCATATCCCCTCATGGAAAATTTTTTCCGGAAAAAAGAAAAAAAATAGCCTGGTCTAGGTATATATCGATCTTCCTCTCTTAAGACGCGCACTCAAAGACACACAGAGACCCGGCTGAATCAACATTTTGCGCGGCACGGGAGGCTAAAGTAAGCCGCCACGTACGAAATAACGCCAAGCACAAGAGTGTGCAAAGAGAAGGAGACAAAAAAAAAAAAAAAACGAAGCGCGCGCCAAAGTGCACGAGAGTAGTGCATTACCTCCTTGCTCTCGTGGTTTTGATTTTTTTTCTCTCTCTATACGCTTGCAGGCTTTTCATTTTATTTTTTTAAAGGTCTCGCGTATGCGTGAGAGCGAGAGCTTTCGTGACCTCGATTGATTGAGTGTACCCATTTGCAATGCCTTTTTTTTTAGGGAAAAAAATATCGTTGATGGGGGATTTTATTCGATCATTCAAATTTCAGTGTAAAGTCTTGGAAGGGTAAAATTTAATTTTCGTGTCGCATGCATACTTCACTGGTGGAATAACAGAGCGAGAGAGGAAGGAAGAAAGAAAAAAAAGAGAGAATTTTTCTGAAAGTTATTAGAAGGCATGATGAAAAGAAAACCCACCACTTTGTTGTTGACAGTCCAATGAAGTTGAGCTTGAGGTACAGAAGGCCAAGCGGTGCAGTTGGCAGTGACATTCTCGCCGAGAGCGTAGTGAGTTCCGAGTCCCCTGATTTCAGGTCCTTGACTCGGCAGAGCTGGAAAAACGTAATTTTTTTATTTAGAAAAAAAAAATTTTTTTTCCGTGTAAATCCCGAGTAAAAAGTAAAAAAAAAAAGATGAAAGCGAGAATATAGAGGTGTTGGAGAAAAGCTTTGGCACAGGCGCCGCAGCAGCAGCAGCAGCAGTAGCAACGTCACGCGTAATTGCCTCGGACGCCTGCAAAACTCGCGGCGCGCGCCCGCGCGCTTGGCAGTCGCGTCGAGTTAGCGGCTTATTTGGGGCTACTGAAAATTATTTACGACACCTTTCCTTCTCTCTCTCTCTTTCACTTTTTTTTTATTTCGTTATTTATGGCCACATTGATCGGGGAGGATTTACTCTCGATATACGCTGTTTTTTTTTCCTTCTCTCAAATAAAAATTGAGCTTGTAAATCTTTACGAGGATTAACCGTTTGAACTGCCTTTATTTTTATTTTATTTCATTCGAGAGATTTAACTATTCACTCTCGCGCGACAGAAGCAATCTTTCAAAAAAAAAAAGAAGCAATTATCGACTTGTCGCGAGAAACGTTGGAATAAGCATATGAAATCTGGTATAGGAATAACGCGTCTGATGTGACGCATCGCTAGTACCGATTTACGAGGGCTGGATATATACAGCAGCAGCAGCCAGGCGAAGACGCTCGTAAATATCAGCGGCCGAGTGTATGGAGTCGCGCATTATTCCCGTATTACGACTTATATTTCCTACCACCCGGAGAGCTTTATCTCGTAGCGAGTCTTCATCTTCCTCTTTTTTTTTTATTCTTCTTCTTTTACGAAGAACGCGAGTTTTTCTTTTAAAACGCCGGGATATATATATCAATCGACGATTATAAATGTAGCGTGAGAATTTCACCTGTAATAAGTGTACGATAGAGGGCTTCAATTACAAGCTATAACGCCGTCAAAAAAGTGAGTTTAGAAGGATAAATAAATTCATCTGAAATTAAATTCGTTTCGTCGCTTGTATAGAATCACGAAATAGAATGACAAGGCGTAAAAAGAAAAGTGAGGAAGAGAGAGAAAAAGAGCAATAGCTCGCGAAACAAGATGAGAACTCAATATCGTTCGTGTTGGGATTTCGTAGCTCGTAAAAGCATGAAATAAAAGAATGTCATAAAAAAAATATGCTGTCCCCGTCGTAAAAGAAAAAAACAAGCAAGAACGGATTTACAGAACAGTAACATCATTATTTCGCACTGTCCATCTACACATACAGCAATTCATACTTTTGAAATTCATTTGTAAAACGTCAATCATATAAGAATCCAATAATTCAGTCGTCGATCACGCGCCACACACATAAAATAAGTTAAAAAGAGTCCATGGCAAGCAAAGAAGTCAAGTGTACATTATACACGTCGTTATAAAAATGCAAACTCGACGCGAAACAGGCCGCGTTTATTCACCGCTATACATATATATATAGCAGTCAGTGGTATATAGTGTGCGGCGAGCGGGCGGAAGAAGACGGCAAATGCAAAGCGTACGAAAAAAAGACCAAACCAATACGATAGCAGAGAGAGAGAGAGAGTGAGCGTATATAGTAGAGAACGGGGAAATGTGCATCTGCATTGTGCATTGTCGGGCGCCGCCGCGCGTTTGCTGCCAAGGAACGAGGAAATATTTTCGCATTGCGGCGAAGCTACAACTCTCTCGCTCTCTTCTCTCCTCCTATACATATATACCACTCCCTCCCCGGAAGCTGAGAGCTAATTAAGTCTTACGCGATTCGTCATTGCCGCTCGCTCTACTTGTTCGCTCTTCCCCCCTAATTTTTTTTCTCATTTTTACTCGCTCGTGTTTTCTTCAACTCTTGGTGTTATTTTTTTTTTTTTTTGCGACAGCTTTTTCCTTCTTTTTAGTATACGTGCATATAACAAAGTTTAACACGCCGAGCAATTCAATGATCTAATTATAAGCTATAATGTTTGGCAGAGAGTGGCCGTATAATCTAATTACCGTTGTAACACAATCGCGAGCGAGCGCGCCGAGCGTAATTCACGTGCTGAAATTGAAACGTTGGAGTGTAACACTGATAATCGCGCGTGTTCCGCCTTCTGCTCTCTAGTTCTTCTCTTTTTTTTTGTGTGCTCTTTTTCGGCATATATAGCTCCACTTTTCTGCAATTAAGATTGAATAATTAAACGCGAGAGCGCGACTTTACATAATGCGATTGTCTCGGAGGATTAACTCGACTTTCACTAATCCCCCTCGATCGTTTGATTTCTCCCCTCCTCGGCTATTCGAGAAAGGGAATATTCAAATCGTCCGATATTCTCAGCTACTAATTAACCGAACGTATTATGAAGAAGACAATTAGTCCGTATGGTATATCGATGAAAAGCTTTCATTTTTTTTACGAGTGTGTGTTGGGAATGCTATCAAAACTTTGCGAGTTCTCATACGCTGGGAGAAGGGTTGAATCGAGTTAACGGGTTTCGAGAGTCGTTTGCCTGCCGCCACCGCCGCTCGAGCCCTAATTTGATTACGCATATCGACGATGAGAACCGCACGCTCGGTGCTGCTGCCTCTGCTCTGCCGTTTAGTTTGCCGGCTCTGCTATTTGCACGGCTTTTGTATTCTTTTGCGCGCTCGTTAAAGCTTCGCTGCACTTCATCTGTATGAACAGCTTTGCCACATATAGTGAACTATCGATATCACGCGCGTACCAGTGGTCGTGTGACTTCGTACCGTGTAATTGGAGTGAAAAGTTATAATTACATTGCGATATTGCGGATTTAATTTCTATCATACGATGTGGAAATAAATAAAAATGAATGATTTGTGTATCCTCCGAAATATATATTTTTCATCAGCGTAAAAGCCGAACCAGCACGTCAAAAATAAAATAATATATAAAAGTTCTGTTTGAGTTCGCATATTAAAATGAATCCGTTGGAAAAGCTTCGCGCAAATAGGTACCTTTCAACGAGTAACAGGGGAGAATATTTAATTCGCCGTGTTTCAATGTTTAATTAAAAAGCATCATCCAATACCTTTCAAAAAAATTAACATTACAAAACAAATAAACGAGAAAGCTTTAATTCAATTCCAACTAAATACACACGCGCGTTGTTAAAATTTCGCGAACGAGCAATGGAATTTCCGCGTTAAATGAAAATCAAAGAGCGCGCGCGCGGATGATGTGAGTAGCCAGGGGAAAAAAAGGAAATTTTTAAATTTACGAAACATTTCAACATGCAATCAGCGGTCGAAAGCAGCTTTCGATATATATTTCATTGGAATACTTGTAAATTACCAATCGCAGAGAGAATCAACGATCAAAGAGAGAGAAAAACGTAAATAATTTCCAATCCAGACATTCCACAAAAAAAGAAGGAAAGAATCGATTCGCCAAACATCCAAACGGTCATAACAATAAACAAGATATCGCGACCGAGGCTTTTATCATAGAAATCGTAGTGCTGCGCTGTCGCGAGGGGGGGGGGGGGGGGCCT
>JAWWMK010023240.1:0-16821 GCA_035047105.1 Galeopsomyia nigrocyanea | reverse complement strand
GAGCGACCGAGAGCGACCGAGAGCGACCGAGAGCGACCGAGAGCGACCTCATACGGTCGCTGTCTGTTTGCCAGGGATGCTAAGATTACACAGGCCGACAAACAAAAAAAACCCAGAAACGCGACTTCATATTTCCAAAGGCTTTCGATGCGCTGATTCCGAATCTGGCATCAGAATCGGTCCATCACCTAAGGTTCTCGAGATATCCTAACCTAAAAGTGCGAAAAACAAGATTTTGTTCACTATATTCGAGGTTACGTGACACTGTGAAGAAATTTTTTTTTTCAAAAACGGGTCATACTATCACAAAGGATCACTCTTGCCCTTCTTGATCATGCCCTGGTTTTTTGAAGTCAGATTTAAAAAATTCAAAATGGCGTATCCAATAGGGCGGCCCAAAAATTTTATAAGTAATCGTAGCCGAACAAAAAAATGTATACATGGGTTTCTAGGGTTGCCGTCCACGAATATGGTGTTAGATTTTGAAAACTAAAAATGGCGGAGCCAATATGGCCAACCAGAAATTTTATAAGTGATCGGGTTCGATCGAAAAAATATAAACATAGGTTTTTGAGGTGGCTGATCACGATTATAAAGTCAGATTATGAACTTAAGGCAATTTGGGTTTGAGGATGAGGGGTTATAAACCCTTATACTCCGCTTTCCTTAACCCCCAAGCTCTGTAACCGGAGACCATATAACCTCAAACCCTTAAACCCCAATTTCCTTAACCCACAGACCCTATAACCTTAGACCATATAACCCAAAACCCTTAAACTCCAAGCCCTATAACCGGAGACAATATAACCCCAAACCCTTAAGCCCCAATTTCCTTAACCCACAAACCCTATAACCTGAGACCATATAATCACAAACCTTTAAACCCCAATGTCCTTAATTTTTAAAATCTGACTTCATATTCATGATCAACAACCCCAAGAATCCATGTATACATTATTATAGGGCTTGAGGTTTAAGAAAATTGTTGTTCAAGCGTTTGGGGTTTTATGGTCTCAGATTATAGGAATAGGGGTTGAAGGGTTTGTGGTTATATGGACTCAGGTTATAGGGTTTGTGGGTTAAGGAAATTTGGGCTTAAGGGTTTGGGGTTATATTGTTTCCGGTTATAGGGCTTGGGGGTTAAGGAAATTGGGGTTTAAGGGTTTATAACCCCTTATCCTTAAACCCAAATTGCCTTAAGTTCATAATGTGACTTTATAATCGTGATCAGCAATCTCAAAAACCTATGTTTATATTTTTTCGATCGAACCCCTATCACCGATCACTTATAAAATTTCTGGTCGGCCATATTGGCTCGGCCATTTTTAGTTTTCAAAATCTGACTTCATATTCGTGAACGTCAACCCCAGATACCTATGTATACATGTTTTTGTTCGACTGCGATTACTTATAAAATTTTTGGTTCGCCATATTGGATACGCCATTTTTAATTTGTAACATCTGACTTCAAAAACCATGCATACATTTTTTTGATCGAATCCGATCACGTATAAATTGGGCCTCACACATGCTATGTATGCGTAATTGAAAATTTGGCTTTTTTAATGTTGTTACGAAAATGCGAAAATACTTAACTTCAATCAACGATATCTCGATGAAAAAAAAGCTATCTCAAATCTGAAGAATGGATTTTGAAGGGCAGAAGTGATCCTTTGTGATGGTATGACCCGTTTTTTGAAAAAAAAATTTCTTCACAGTGTCACATAACCTCAAATATAGTGAAAAAATCGTGTTTTTCGCACTTTTAGGTTAGGATATATCGAGAACCTTAGGTGATGGACCCATTCTGACGCCAGATTCCGATTCAACGCATCGAAAGCCTTCGGAAATATATTGTCGCGTTTTTGGTTTTTTTCCATTTTGAAATTTTGTCGGCCTGTGTTATCAGCGTTATACCTTATAAACTGTAAGCATGGCAATTCAAGAAAAAATAGTCTATGTACATTGTTGCTACCATATTGGGACACGTCACCCTTTAGCCTGATATCGTAATAACTTTATAACCTCGAGTGATAAACCGCAAAAACTTTAATAGCACTAAAACAGTCAAATTTCTAACAACGATTATATAGTATATGCAAAAATATAACGTGCAACTCTTAAACACCGATTTTCTTAACCCCCAAGTCCTGTAAACTGTGAGGCTCTAACCTCAAGCCCTTAAGCCCCTATTTTCTTAACCCCCGAGACCTGAAACCTGCGAGGCTGTAACCTCGAACCTTTGAACCTCAAATTCTTTTATCCCTGAGTAATGTAACCTGCAAGGTTCTAACCTCAAACCCTTAAACCCCGAATTCTTTAACCCCCTGAGCCATGTAATCTGCGAAACAGTGACCTCCGACTCTTGAACACCAAACTCCTCAACCCCCCAACCTCGTTACCCGCAAGAGTATAACCTCAAAACTTTAAACCTCAGTTACATTTTCTCCGAGCCCTGTAACCTGCGAGACTGTGACCTTAAACCCGTAAGCCTCAAATTGCTGAACCCCTGAGCTATGTTACAAGCAAGGCTCTAACCTCAAAACTTTAAACCCCAATTTCCTGAACCCCAAACCATGTTACCTGCAAGAATATAACCTCAAACCCTTAATTCTCAAGTTCCTGAACCCCCGTGCCTTGTAACTTGCGAGACTATAACCTCCGACCTTTGAACCTTAAATTATTTTACCCATAGACAAGTTACCTGCAAGGCTCTAACCTCAAACCCCAAAACCCCAAATTTTTCAATCCCTGAGCCATGTAACTTGCAAGGCTTCAACCTCAAACCCTCAAACCCCTATTTCCTTTAATTTAACTGCAAGGCCTGTAACCTTAAAACTTTAAACCCCAATTACCTTAAACCCTGAACTCTGTAACTTGCGAAACTGTTACCTCCAACCCTTACGCCTCGAATTCCTTAACCACCAAACTCTTGAACTGCAAGACTATAATCCCAGAACTCTAAACCCAAATTTCCTCAACCCTCGAGCACTTTAACCTGCGAGACTGTGACCTCCAACCCTTAAGCCTCAAATTCCTTAACCCCTGAGCCATATTACCAGCAAGGCTCTAACCTCGAACCCTCAAACTCCGAATTCCTTAACCCTCGAGCCCTGGAACGTGCAAGGTTATAATTTCAAAACATTGAACCGCAATTCCCTTAATCTTCGAGCCCTGTAACCCGCGAGACAGTAACCTCGAACCCTTCAATCCCAAATTCGTGAACCCGTTGGCCATGTAACTTGCAAGGCTCTAACCTCGAACCGAACAAGCCCGATATCTTCTAACTCCGAGCCTTGTAACCTCCGACCCATGAACCCCCAATTCTTCAAGCCTCGCATTCTGTAACCCGCAAGACTATATCCTCCAATCCTTAAACCTCAAAACCCTGTAACCTTCGAGTCTGTAATCTCAAAACTCGGGGGTTAAGGAAATTTGTTTTGAGATTATTGGGTTATTGGGTTATTGCTTAAACCCTGTCCCTGTCTTGCAGATAACAGGGTTCAGGTGCTAAGAAATTTGGCGATTTAGGGTCTGAGTTTATAGTCTTAACTGTTACAAGGTTCGAGGGTTGAAGAATTCGGGGTTTAAATTTCGTAGGTTACACTCTCGCGGGTTACATGGCTTAGAGGTTAATAACATTGGGTTCAAGGGTTTGAGGTTAGAGCCTTGCAGGATACAAGGCTAGGGAGTTACAAAATTTGGGATTCAAAGTTTTGTGGTTATACTCTTGCCGAAAACGGGGTTCGGGGTCATAAGGTTATATCCCAATAACACAATAACCTCCAAGTTTAAAACCCCAGGAAAGTTAACTCAACAAGTCAGTAACCTGCAAACTTCAAACCCCAGGCAGGTTAATCTAAAGCCACACTAACTTGCAGGCTTCAAACCCCAGAAATGTCAACCCGAAAACTTAATAACCTGCAAGCTCAAACCCCAAAAAAGTCAACCCAAGAACACAATAACCTGTATGCTTTGAACCATAGGAATCTTAATTCAAGAATCCAGTAACTTGCAAGCTCCAAACCCCAGGAAGGATGAGCCAAGAACATAATAATCTGCAAGTTCAAACACTCGGCAGTTTAACCCAAAAATACAGTTACCTGCAAGCTTAAACTCAACGGAGGTCAACCCAAGTACACAATAACCTACCAGCTTCAAAGCCAAGAAGGTTAACCCAAGAATACAATACAAATAACCTTCCTGAGTCTTGAAGCTTGCAGATTAATGTATTTTTGGGTTTTCCCTTTTACGGTTTGAGATTACAGGTTATTGTGTTCTTGGGTTAACCTACATGGGGTTCGAAGCTTGCAGGTTATCAAGGTCTTGCGTTGACCTTTCTGGAGTTGAAGCTTGCCGGTTACTGTGTTTTTGGGTTAACCTATCTGGGGTTTAAATTTGCATATTATTTGGTTCGAGGCTTCACCGTCCCGGGGTGTAAAGCTTGCAAGTAACTGTGTTTTTGGGTTGAAAGCTTGCAGGTCATTGTGTTCTTGGGTTTATTTTCCTGGGATTCACGACGCGTGAACCCTTAACTTCAATCTCGAAAGCCAAACCTCAATAACCGCAATCGCTGCAAAACCTAAACCCGCTATAGTTAACGCCGTATACTAAACCCCATAAACCCTGTCGCTGCAAAGTCCGATCCCATAACAGGTTAATCACTAATATTGAACCACAATAACGTTGGACGATGCGAATATTTAGCTCACTATAGGCTTACCTCAAATACGATTCTCTATTAAAATTAGGCTAACGACCGGATCAAAATTAATACCTGAATGCCCTGGCCGCTTCGCGCTTTGATCTCACGACTGGTGAGATCGAAGCGCGATGCGTTGAGCACATGATGGATCAATTAAATGAGAAAAAATAATTACATACCTTGAGATATCTGCATTCATTCCCCGTCTTCATTTGCATAGCTATCACTCGCCTCAATTTCATTTTCATAGAATGATTCAAAATTACTATTTTTATCTTCGTCATCTTCATAGTATGGTTCAAAATTACTATTTATATCTTCATCATCTTCATTAACATCAGTCTCATAATCATCATTATCATTATCACCTTCATCCTCATTGTCATTGTTAGCTTCGTCATCGCTAGAATTATCAGATGAGCCTTCTTCACCATCACAATTATTATTACCTTCGTGTAGGCCATCTAATTCTTGTTCAAAATCTAGAATTTCTTCATCATCATCTTCACTGTCAGATTGAAAATCAATATCATCTCGATTGAATGTTAAGGCATACTCTCTGTCATCCTTTCGAGCTTCTTTTAACATTTCTTCATCGATTCCATAATCATTGCCAGGGGCTATCTGAGCTTCAGTCGATTTTTGGTATTCAAAGGGTTTTATTGTGTACATGCTAGAATTCATTGCCTTAAGCATCTCCTCAGTCACCTGAAAATTTGCTATGCCCCCATCATCTTTGATATACGCCCTTGCCAGCATAGCTCCACGAAGAACTGGAAAAGACATGCTTGCTCTGTTTAAACTTTTTGTTGCATTCATAACACTGAAACCTCTTTCAGGCGCAGCATTCGAATTTGGAATAATTAATAAATTAATGCTTAATTGAGCAAGATCAGCAAATATATGCTCTCCATCAATCTGAATATTACCAACAGCGGACCAAAATTTGTCAGGCCTTGTCTCATTGTTAATTTTATCTGAAAAGTTAAAAGTTAGCATAGAACTCCACTGTTTATTTATTCTATCTCTCTTATCTAGTGGAGCTAATGCTGGATAAGCTTCAAAAATTTGATTCAGGTTAGGCATTGTTTCATGAAATTCGAAACTGAGAGCATTGGTATTTTTCAAAAAACGCAGCAGCTTTAACGGATGCTCTTTCATATTACATCTTTTTTTAATTTTTATGCATGCCTCTACATAACATGATACACAGGTCTGAACAAATTGATTCTTAATATTACTATTCTCTTGAGGATCGTTATCAAAAATTGCGCCTGGAAGAGTTTCGTTAATTTTTTTGCCCAAATCAATTTCGTTTAATGGCCTGTAAGATGCTTCATCCGTGATATCGAAGTCTAATAAATCAGTATCTTCTGGGAGATCTTGAACATCAAAAAAAGACAATAAAAGATGGCTGTATAAGTTATACAGATTTGAATACATATCCTGTACCAGAGGTGCTTCGGACTGAAAAAGTATATTGAATTTTTCAAAACGTTCGAGTACGTGGTCTAGAAATAGAACGTAAAACTTTTGGAGTGGATCTTTGAAATAAGCATAAATTTCTGTGGCAGACTTTTCTTTTTCATCCTTAGATACCCTTTTGCTTGGTGGTTCGTTAGCTGCCTCTCTTTGGAAATAGTAAGTCAACGGAACCCATCTACGTAAGACTCTTCGGCTGCATTTTCTTTCAGCTAACCATCGAACCTTGCTAGCTCTCTTCAATTTTAATGGCCTCAATTTGAATTTTTTTTTTTTGAACAACTGCAAAATTATTCTGTCGTTGAGCGCTGTTAGTTTGGTAATTGTAGATATTGTGAATGAAACACAAAGTTTGTTTCGGACATTTTTGAGCAGTATCCTGAGCATTGAGAGAAGAAATATGACACTCACATTTCACGGGTATTATATGTGGTATCTTTTCTTTTAATTTGGCAAATAATGAAGTTGTTTCGGCAAACATGACAGATGCTGTATCGCCTGATAGAGCTATTATGTTTTGATGGGGTATTTGATGTTTTTCCAAAGAATCCCAAATGAGATCAAAAAGCTTCTGAGCGTTTGCAGAATCGTCCAAATTTGGGTGCAAACAAGGGCAAAAGTCCCATATTGTTTCTTGAACAGAATTACTAAATTGATTGAAGTACCTAACAATAATAATGAGACATTGTATACCACTTTTGTCAGTCGACTCATCAACACAAATAGCAAAAAAATTATTTCTCAAAATTTTCGCCATTCTTTCTTGCTGACTAGGTGCTATAACATTTACGGTAATAGCAGTAGCTTTCGCTCTCTTCATTTTTAACTTTTGTATAGTCTCATCACCGGGAGCTATGCCTTTCAAAAATGGAATGAAGCGATCCGTGAAGAGGAAAGCTAAGTATTCTTCAAGAATAAATGCTACTATTTTGATGACTCTAGTTTTAATATCGATATCTTCTGCAAAAGGGTCTTCTATACCTTCCATTTCATCTGGATAATGAGACTGCATGTATATGAAAAACCTTTTTTTATGCTTTTTGGTACTAGCATGCTTATCCATAGTCGACGTTTTTGCTCCGAATATTTTTCCACAACAAATATATTGAGCCTTGCACTTATTTCCTTCTACGGGACGAACCCAATGCCGATATTTGGGCATATTCAACCAGGCTCTTCTGAATTCTTGTTTGCGATACTTTTTTTTACCAGTGTTTCTAACTGGGGATCTGCTCGGACGAGTGTTTGGTGATGGTGATGTGGATTGTTGGGCAGAAGAGGAAGATTCATTGGCTGGCTGGTTTCCAGATGCTGACATAACGTCAACCCCTTGATCCTGAACATTATCTTCGGGTTCTTCTGAACTTTCATTTTGTAAATGATCCCCGATCGGCTGATCTTCAATAATAATGTTCTCCATTTCGTCAGGAATTCCATTTGGTAGATGATTTTCGATCGGCTGATCTTCGGGAACTTCCATTGCCTCTTGCAAGTCATTGTTATCGTCGTTACCGACGTTACCATGAAATGTCTTTGCATTATTTAGGTGTTTATTACAAAGAGTAAAATGAACCTTCAGTAATGGAAGATCTGCCTTTAATTTTTTGGCACACGGCTCACAAAAAGCATCTCCTTCTTTCTCTCTTAATTTCCCTGCAAATAAAGGATCGAGTTCCCATATTTCCTGATAGTTGTATTTCCTTTTCATGCTATTTAGGATTCATTTTAGGAGGCCGGATCGGAAAATAGGAGGATGGGATGTGGAGAGCCATGTCCTATAAAATAAATGTTATTATTTTAGCATAAAGGACATGTTATTATGAATATGATAGGATAGGATTTTATGATTTCATAGGCCGACAAATTTCTGAACTAAAAAGGAGATGATGCGTAATAATCGCACCTAGAAATAAAATATTCTTCCGGAAACCAGTAATGCCAGTTCAAAATAACTCTCTTACTTTCCAAATTCAATGTTTCAAAATAAAAATATCGTTTTTTCATCGAGATATCCACATTTAAAGCTCAGTACTCTAGCAGCATAATTATAGTTTTAAAATACAGCTAATCTTTCGCAGAGGCTGATATTGTATAACTATGTTATTTAAGTCACTGAATACAAATTCAATGTCAAAACTATTTCTTAAGTTGGAATTTACAAAACTTTATATCCTCAAAATGCAAATACTGCTATTCTTGTGTTCGCGAAAGGATTAATTTATAAGAAGATATCCGCATATTCATACATACAAGGACCTTGAACCCCAAAACTTGGTTACCTACAAGTTTATAACTCGAAGAACTGCAAACCCTAGATCCACGAAAGGTTAACCTCGAACTCTAAACCCAACGATCTCTAAGCGCTGCAAATTCTAAACCCACGACATGTGAGCCTCTAGAGCTAAAGCTCAAACACCCTGGCCCTGCCAACTCCAAAATCATTAGAGACTAACCTCAAGTGCTAGTATTCCAGTTTTCGGGGTTTACGGAAATTTCTTGTCTGTGTATCGTTGATACTTCCTTATAAAAAAATCTTTTTCTAAACTCAAGAATAGTAGTTATTGTAACTTGGGGTTACAAAAATCCCAAAAATAGAGTATTTATAAGTATTTTTGGTATTGAAATTGTATTCAGTGATCTAAAAGACCTAGATATTCTACATCAGCTTATGTGGATGATATGCTGTATTATAAAGGTGGAATTAAGTTGCTTAGGGTTCAGCGCATCAATATCCTCCGGGCTCACATGGTCTCGTTTTTCGTTCAGGACTTTAGTCGAATTTTGTCGGCCTATGTTATTTCAAATAAAGATTTTGAAAGTGGTTGGGATTCATGGATATTCAAAGGAATATGCACGTACACACACGCACACGCGCACTCTTGCACACGTGATGATGGCATTTTTCAATTTTGGGGTAATTAGGTAAGAGTTGGGTTCATCAGATTATTTGGTTCTTGGGTTGGATTATGGAGATGGATTGTTGAATCATAAGGATCTACTACATAGATTAAATGATATACTTGTTAAAAATTTTATAATTAGACTGACCTTCGAATTCGATTTTCGTAACTATATCCGCAGGTTGTTGCTTGTAATGTGTGTAAGTATACGGAATCTCAAAAGTTTACCAATCAACGAAAAAATTTGAGTTGATAGGTGAAGCTAAGTGAATAGAATTTTATCCCCAGAAGATTAGTTTTTTGCAATTTTTGCAAACTACTGATTTTTATTCTAGGATACCACATCCTTGGATCCTTGAAGTCCATAGATCTTAACGAAGACCCTATAATCTCAATCATCTTACTTCATAAACCCACTGATTCCTGATATTTTGATTCAAAGACCTTTTGTTTCCGATTAATTTAACCCGTAAACATTGTATTCTTTAGCCTTATAACCATGCGAGCTTTTGATCTTAGACCCTCAAACCACAATTGTGTTCTTCTGCGAACCCTGTAACATTCACGTTTATAACCTTAGACACATAAATCTTATTTCCTTAACCCACGACTCTTGAAATTTCAATACCTTAGCCGGCTAGCCCTCGAACTTATAATTCCGAAAACATAATTTCTGTAACCTGCGGGGTTTTAATCACAATCGTTAAATTCCAAATACCTTATACTGGAAATCCTGTAAGCTAGAGGCTATAATTCCAGACAATTGAACCAGAATTTCCTTAACTCTCAAACTCTATAACGTGTCCGACTGCAGTCAGCTTTGATCTAATTACCTGAACCGATGACTTCTGAACCCTACATTTTTCAGCCAAAAATCTAATGATCTGCAAGGCTATAATCTTAGACCCCGGATTACAAACTCGCCGGTTCCATGGTTTTAGGGATAATGATTGATTTTTGAGGAATTAAAATTTGCATATAGCATTATATAAAAGATGCAAATAGCACCTGCAGGGTAAGGTTAAATAATCCGGTCCTATTATTTGCTAATTATCACAGGCCGACAAAATTTCAAGATGAAAAAACCAGAAACGGCGATAATATATTTTCAAGATTTTCGACGCACTGAAAAGGATTCTAGTTTCAGAATTGGTCCATCACCTAAGGTTCTTGAGATATCCTAACCTGAAAGTACGAAAAAAAACGAATTTTTCCTATATTCCAGGTAGTAAGACACTGTAAATAAATTAATTTTCGACAAACAGGGTATGTCATCACAAAGAAGCACACATGCCCTTCAAAATCCATTTTTCAAATTTTAGATATCTTTTTTTTTTCATCGAGATATAATTAATTAATTGAATGGAAAATATTTTTATAGTTTTTTAACAGCACTGAAACAATTCAATTTCTGAAAACGCTCATATAGTACATGCAAAAATATAACCTGCAACTCTTAAACCCCAATTTTCACCCCCAAGCCCTGTAACCTGGGAGGCTGTTACTCAAACCTTTCAACTCCAATTTCCTCGATCAACAAGAAATTTAACCTTCAAGGATATAACCTTAGACCCTGAAAGCCCAATTCCCTTAACCCCAAAGCCCTGCAACTTGCGAGACTATAACATCAAACCCTTGAACCCAAATTTTCTCAATCCGCGAGCCATGTAACCTGCAAGTTTCTAACCTCACACCCTTGCACACCGATTTCCTCAATCCCTGAGCTATGTAACATGCATGGCTAGAATCTCAAACCCTTCAATTTCGATTTCTTCAACCCTCAATCACTGTAACTTGCAAGTATATAACCCCCAAACCCCAATTTTCTTCATCCCCCAAGCTCTGTAACCTGCGAGGCTATAACCTCAAACCCTCGAACCCCAATTTCCTTAACCCCCGCGCCCTGTCACCTGCGTGACTGTAACCTCCGACCTTTGAACCCCAAATTATTTGACCCCTAAGTCATGTAACCTACAAGGTTCTAACCTCAAACCCTTGAACCACAAATTTCTTAACCCCTGAGCCATGTAACCTGCAAGGCTCTAACGTTCAAGTCTTAAACACCAATTTCCTATCACTCAGCCCTATAAACTGCAAGGCTATAACCTCAAACCCTCAAACCCCAATTTCCTTGATCCCCAAACCTTGTAACCTCCAATAATTTAACCCTAAACCCTTAAACCTCAATTTCCTCAATTCCCAAGCTCTGTAACCTGCGAGACTCTAACCTTAAATCAATAAATCACGATTCCCTTAACCTCCAAGCTCTGTATCCTTCGAGGATGTAACCCTTAACCCTCAAACCCCAATTCCCTCAACTCCTAGCTGTGTAACCTGCAAGGCTATAACCTCAAGCGCTGAAACTCCCTGTTCTTTCAACCACGAGCCCTGTAACCTACAAGGATATAACCCTAAACCCGAATTTCCTATTCTTCAAAGCCATTTAACCTTTGAAGCTATAACCTCAAACCCTTCAACCTCACTTTCCTTAACCCTTGAACTCTGTAATTTTCAAGGATGTAATCCCAAACTCTCAAACCCCAATTAACCCCGAGCGAGTTTCAGGTTCATCAGCGAGGTTTCAACCTCAAATTCTTAAATACCGATTTCCTTAACCCCCAAGCCATGTAACCAGCAAAAGACTATAATCTCAAATCTTTTCAAAGATACAGGTTTCGGGGTTTAAGGAAATCGAGGTTCAAGGGTTCCTTGGAGGTTACAGTGTTCGGGGGGGGGTTAAGGATTTGTTGTTCAAGTGTTTGAGGTTATAGCCTCGTAGATTAGAGGGATTAGGGGTTAAGGAAATTGGGGTTCAAGGGTTTAGGGTTCTATAATTAGAGCTTACATGGTTGGGGGGTTAATGAAATTGGCATTTAAGGGTTAGAGGTTATAGCCTTGTAGGTTACATGTCTTGGGGGTTAAGAAAATTGGGGGTCCAGGTTATATTTTTTCATATACTATATAGACGTTTTTAGAAATTGGGCTGTTTCAGTGATGTCAAAAATTTACGAAAATATATATTTTCAACTAATCATATCATTAAGAAAAAGAAAAATCTTTCATTTGAAAAATGCATTTTAAAGGGCAAGAGTGCTTCTTTGTGATGGCATGACTCGTTAAAAAAAATTTATTTACAGTGTCACACAACCTCGTATATAGCAAAAAAAGTCGTGTTTCTGGCAATTTGACTTTAGAGTATCTGGATAATTTCAGATGATGGATCAATTCTGAAGCCAAAAACTTTTGGAAATATAATGCCGCGTTTCTGGGATTTTTTGTTTGTCCGCCTGTGAACTACTCTTCAATCATTCACATTTGGAACATTGTTCCGATGAATACATAGACACCGGGTAGAAACAACGTTTAGAACTGTATTATTTTTATAATTTATGAATAAGAGCTACGTAAGACCCTGATGTAACTCCTGAAAACTCTGAGACGCGAGTAATTTTATTTTTTGTAAAAGATATTTAAAAAATCGACCTCCCTAAAAAATTGTGCTCTCCTTGTAAGCATAATGATAATGCACTTTTATTATCAATTGACAACGTACAGATAATAAGATTTTTAAAATATCATAATATTACGATCTGCTGGGTACAATTAATAAATAAATTGATGAGTCAAATTTTGTGGACGTCATTTTGGACGTTTTTTTGACGTAAGCAAGGATTGCGTCATTAAATCTTCGTCAATATCAGGCGTAATAACAGGACGCTTGTAATTCTTTTTCGCCAAAAGACTTGGAGATTCCGAATCACTATCAGAACAATTACTGAAGATGTCTAAAATAACATAACATAAATATTTATATATAATTTCTTTCCTGCATCAACAAAAATAGCAATAATGTTCTCAACAATCGACGTAGCAGCTACTTATTTGCTACTCTGCGACTAGAGTGAGGAACGATACTTTTTCATAACATGTACAAATGTGCTTTTATACAAAATGAATTTGAAGGTTATTATTTGAAGGTTAATTAGGGCTTTTTTGTATAGTTTACGAAAAAGTATCATTATGAAATTACATTATATTACCATCTGAAAGTGTGGAAGTAGTAGAACCTGCATAAGTCATGAGAGTGGATTTTAGCAATGATGCTCGATCTTTGTCTGAAAACCAATTACATTTTTTATTTTGCTAACTGTCTTTTTGACCGAAATAAAATGGAAAATAAATTTGAAGCTACTGCGGACGCCGTTCGCTCAATAAATTTCTGTCATCGTATCTTACGTTTATTGTTAATAAATATTTCAACCCTTAGTTGACACGCTTAAGTAATTAAAAAAAATGGGTCGCAATTATCATTTAGTTACATCACTAAAGGTGATACATATTATAAAGAGAATATATATTGAAATAGGATTGGCAGAGGACTCGAGTTCGCGTTATAAATGAGAAAAGTCGCATTCAACATTCTAGTTAGATATGATATTGTATTAGCGACTGTATTTCAACATTGAAAAATAATATCTAATCAGTTTCAGAAAATTCGGCCGTGATATCATCAATGCACCTTGGTTGGTATTGTGATTTTTTCATTCCACAGTGTGTCAAAGAAAGGTTAACCGTAACATTTTTTTGCATATACTACGCACCTTCTGATAATGGTAGACTAGCAGGTTCATCGTACGATAAAGCCATTGAAATTTTATCGATCTCTTCCATATTTGAGTAATCATAAGATTTCAAATTAAGAGATATTCGTTCATACATCTCGTCGATTTTAGTTAAAGTGGATACATCAATTTCCAAGCGAGTTAAGGTAACGCACCATTTCACAGCTTCATAAAAGTCATCTAATGAAAAGAATGTTGTAAGCTTAGCATTGCGTAAAATGTTATTCTGCCAAGTTGAAGTATAATACGGGCATACAAAAAAATGAAGGTAGCGTGTTTATAAGATTACATATCTGAATGCATTTCGACCCAATGACGCCGATCACAACTTATTCAAACTCTTGTTCGCTCGACTCATCAGGTTTTTTAATGTAACAAGATAAAAAGTTTTTCAAAATAAATAGAAGACATTAACTTAAGCTTCGACGTGTTGAAATATATATGGAACTTTCTAAAAAGATTTATTTATGACTTGTATGCCTGTGTTATTAGAAATACCTAAACAGTTATGCAAGCTTACTAAAGTATTTAACAATGGTTTTGATTCGTTTCAAACCCCACGTTAAACAATCAACATTTTCGCAATCTTTGACAGCTGTCCTGTTTTTTAACCAATCTTTCTTTGGCCAATAGAAAAATGAATTTTGCTTTACATTTACGATCCATTTTGAACAAACAACGAGATAATTCTTGAAACTTTCATGTTTACTCGAGTTATATTGTATCGCTGCATATTTAAAATCATTCATTCCTATTTCAGACATATTTTCTTCCCTGAAAAAGATATATTTTATCTTCATATTTTTCAAGGCATAATCAATAAACCTTCGCAGCTTTTAAATCAGAATTTTTATAGAAATATTGATAAAAACAGATTATTCAACTAAAAAATCTCTCTCTGTCTCTCTCTATTTCTCTCTTTCTCAACAACTTTCTTGATTTTATGGAAAAATCTATATTTTGCTAAAATATCTTTCATTATAATTTACTACATAGGTGACATATGAACCGAATATCCTTAAAATCCTCACCTCCAATACATTGAAAGCTCATATAAGACCATATTCACGATAGGTGAACCTCGAGCGTTAGTCGCATGTATCGTATACTCCGAGCAACCATTCTTAGATCCAGATACTTCAAACTCTATTGAATCAAGCCGCAAAAGGATTAAGCTCGAGCACACGTCATGCTATTCTCAAATACTAATCCCTAACTACCTGTACTGCACGCGAAAAAAAAACCTGTATTGCAAAAAACGATTAGCACAACCGTTTAAGTATTCAGCAACCCTGCAGAATCCAACCGACAACCGCCTAATCTCAAAATGTATATCCAAATATTCTTTTAACCTAAAGTCATTTTCAGCTTATGGCAGCCTCGCTCAAAGGTCCAGTGCCCCATATCCTGTGCCTTTAAAGCTAAAACCCAATAACTTCAGTTGGCAATAGCTGCAAACACGACAAGTTAACTTTGTGTGCTGACTCCCCAATGGAAAGTGCCCTTAACAACCCACGATCAGGTAATCTTGAGTACTAAACTCCAAACACTCAATACTTATGCGGATCCCCTCCCCCAGGAATAGGTTAGCTTTAGATTCGAACCCTCACGATCACTGTGCTATGTCCACAGGGTCCTCAGAAATTAGCATTTGAGATTAACATGTCGTGTAAATAACTCCACATAAGCGTTCGGTTTTAGAGGTTAGCACTTTAATCTTATTGTCGTAGGGGTAGCTCTGGCTCAGTACAGAGTTCTTGGGGGTTAGTAATCGAGGTTATAACATATCGTTGGCGTAGATTTGGCTTAGTACATGCATCTGAGCGGTTAGTAATCAACTTAACTTGTCGTGGAGGAATTTTTACATACGTACATGGTTCTTAGGGGTTAGCACTCGAGAGAAATACGTAGTCAACTGCTTTGGGCCATTGAACCCTTTCAGGTTATACACTTATGAATAAAATTTTTTGTAAACATTTGACCAAAACCAAAAAAAAATTGCCATATTGGATCCGCCATTTTGAATTTTTAGAATCTGACTTCATATTTAACGCAAAAACCCAGACCTCTGCGAGCCTTATACCCACAGCAGGTTATACCTTAAAACTCAAACCCAAAAACCCAGACCTCTGCGAGTCTTATACCCACGATAGGTAAATCTAAAAACTTGACGCGAATAACTTTGAGATCTGCAAGTCTTACACCTACGACAGGTTAATCTCTGAACTTAAACCTAAGAACCCTGGGCGCTGCAAGTCTCACACTCACGAGAGGTTAACCTGAAAACTTAAACCCAAAAACCTTGGTAGCGGCGAACCTTGAACCTACAAACTCAAAACTTAAACCTAAGAACCCTGGGCCCTCCGATCCTTAAACCCACAATAGGTAATTGAAGTTAACTTGTCGCGGTTCGCCGCGGAGCGGGTTGCCCGGTTGCAAAACTTCATATGATTAATCATTTCTTTTTTTCGACCTAAAATATCATATGATGAATCATATGATATATTAGGTCGAAAAATAGATATGATTAATCATATGAAGATTTTCAACCGGGTATGGGGGTTTGAAGTTAACCTGTCGTGGGTTTAAGGCTTGAAGTGGTCAGGGTTTTCAGACTTGGCATTAATCTGTCGTGAGTCGGAGGCTCGCGGTGGCCAGAGTACTAAGGGTTCGTTTTGAGGTTAATATCTGTCGTGGGTATGAGGCTTGCAGCACCCAAGGTTCTTGTGTTCATGTTTTGACGTTGACCTGTCATGGATTTGAGGCTTGCAGCGGTCAGGGTTCTTGGGTTTAAGTTTGTAGGTTAACCTACCGTGGGTTAAAGGTTCGCATGCGTCCACGGTTCTAGAGTTTAAGTTTTGAAATTAATCTGTCGTGATTTTAGAATATATGTATAAGAATTATTAATTTCAGCGTCGTCAAACCAAATATGTCACTATGAGATTGAACGCAAATATAATTTTTCCCCCTTCCTCCCCTATACATTTCAAGAAATGTAAACTGCTAAGCGAGTAGGTAGAAAATCGTCGCCAGTATAAACTTGCATTAGTGAATTTCGTGAAATCAATCGTTAATGTGCTAGTACCTAGATGAACCGAAGTTTGTTTAATTC
>JAWWMK010023229.1:0-16829 GCA_035047105.1 Galeopsomyia nigrocyanea | reverse complement strand
ATGAAGAGCAAATCAGCTAATGCCTCCCCCGTGAAGTAATACCTAGCGGCAGTTCCGCGGGGGAAAAAAGGATCTCAAAAGAAAAGAGGCTGGAGTTTAGTGGATAGGGGTCCTGCTATGAGTCAAGCAGGATCTGGTCCGTCCACCCGATCAGACAAGTTGTGCTAACAATTTGGCGAGCCCCACACACGAGGAGTCCCGTATGGCTCCTGACAGGGCGCGTAAAAAGCATTCTCGACCTCTTCGGATTAAAAAAAAACACATTACGTTACGCACGTTTCCGCCAAAATGAGAAATAAAGCGGCGTCGTAGTCAACGCATGAGCAAACGTGTTTCCGCCAAATTCGATAGGTAGCGTCGTTATATCTCTTTATAAAAGAATCTTTCAATTAATATATCTCTAAGAAGATTGATGCGAGCATACACATACGCACATACATACACACACGCGCGCGCGCGCACACACACACACACACACATTACGTGACGCGCGTTCCCGCTAAAATGAAAATAAAGCATCGTTGTAGTTAACGCATGTGCAGACATGTTCCCGCCAAATTCGATAGGTAGCGTCATTATATTTTTGTTGTGCGCATGCGCACATGAAAAGCTGTGGTAATAATAAAAGAAAGAATTTTTGCTGTCGCGATCATTTGTTGGTCGGCGTTCGATCGGGCAACATCGTATTTACTGAATTACTGAATGACAAAGTGAATCTTTATTGTGTTTGTTCAATGAATTAGTGTCGTTTTAGTTGACATTGTATGGAACATTTAGTAAGTCAATAAATAATAATCTCTATATGAAAGATCATATATGCATTAATGTCGGCGTCGTAAATAAACATATTCGTAACGTATTGTTTTTTTATGCATAAAAATAACGGTTAGTTATGAAATTTGTATTTATTTTGTTATTATAATATATACTTTGCATTAGCTGTAAACTTTAGAATAATTATGCGTTACTAATTCAAATATAAATACTTTTAGCGACATATTTTCATTGATTATGTTTTTTTCTTTGTATGTTTCGGAATTGTTAACAGAATGTGGTGATCACTTTTTCATGAGTATAATTTTTTGAAAACATTGGTGATAAGTATGACCCATCTACTCATATGTATTGTAATATTAATTTTTTTTATATGTTGGCATTTTTCTCCGTTAGGAGGCACTCTTAAGGGCAATATTGAATAGATTTTCATCTATTCGTAAAGAAACACGAATTTGTGTTTTTATTCTAGAGATACGTGGATTTGCGTTTTTATAGTCTATAGACACTGAGATTCAGTATCTTAAGTTTTCTTTTCATAGATAGATTATTATTTGATGGATAATGATTTTCATGATATGTATAATGGTATATTATAATTCAAATTAGAATCCAAATATATTCGATTAAATAAATTTTAAATAAATCACATGATGAAACACATGATAAAACACATGATTTATCATGTAATGGATCATGTGATAGATCATGTGTTTCACCATGTGATTAATCATATGATGAAGGAAAAATCGCCTAGTACGGCATTTTTTTCATATCATATGATTAATCACACGATGAAACACATGATAAAACACATGTTAAAAAACAGATTTCTCATATGATGGATCATGTGATTAATCACGTGATGGATCATGTGATGGATCATGTGATGAATCGCGTGATGGATCATGTAATGAATCGCGTGATGGATCATGTGATGGATCATGTGATAGATCATGTGATGATTTCAGTTGAAAATATCACATGATTCATCATATGATCCATCATATGATTCATCATGTGATTAATCATGTGATTCATCATGTGATTAATCATGTGATTAATCATGTGAATATTTTCAACCGGGCAGCATCAGTAAACGTCAGTCTAAGGATTCAGATCATTGTCATAAATATGTATCAGAACAGACCAAGATGATGATAAATCAGAAAAGTAACGAAAAAGAAATTGAATATCAGAATTTGAAACAATGTTTACTAAAAACTGAACAAAATAATGCAAGTGTTGATGTTACTATATCAGAGCAAAGTATAGAACAAATACAAAAATATAAATTACGTCAACGGGTTTATAGAGAACGAAAACGTAACGAAATAGAAACAGAAAATCAAAGTATTGATAGTAATAAATTAGAGCAAAGTATAATAATAACTACAAAAAATCGTGCATTGTGTCAACGAGATAGAGAACGAAATTATAGAGAACGAAAACGTAGCGAAACAAAAACAGAAAAAAATAGTGCTGATGTTACTAAATCAGAGCCAAGACTATTACAAAAACAAAAAAAATGCACTTCGTCAACGGGCTTATAAAAAACGAAAACGCAACGAATTGTCAATGTATCTTGAACGTTAATGGTGTTTAGTGGGACATGAGAAAATTAAGAAAAGTATACATGCGTACACGAAGACTTGAATTAATTTTTTTCACGCCCTCCCCCCTCCCTCCTCCCTCTCCATCTCCGCCTTTCCTTTTCTCGGGTATTAGCTATACATTTGCTTTCATTTAAAAGTTTAGGGTTGCTCTTACAGTAATAGGAATTTATCATTCAACTTGGCTGTATATTTTCATCACATGATCCATCATGCGATTATTTATATCATCTAACTATCTATAATATAATACATTTTGCAGAGGGAAATCCATTTTAATCACATAGTTTTTTGTATGTCATGACCCATAACTTTTCATATAATTAATCATATGCTTTATTACGTGAATTATCATTTAATCCATCTTTAAATTACTTGGATGATAGATTATTATCATGTAGTCGTTATCTTACATCAGCATAATATGTTCATATTTATTTTCTTTTTTTCGTACCTGTGACTTTTATACGTTTTCAATAACTTTTTATTCGTACCTAAATAATAACGTACCTAAATACCTCCATAATTATGAATTATTTATTTAAGATACTCTATAGTTTTAGAAAATGATATCGATAAGAAATAATCCATCCAAACAATTTTTATCTTTTTTTTAAGTTCGTTAACTTTAACGTGTTCTTATTAGTGTTTCGTTTAGATTTTAGAATACAATTTGGCAAAAATTAACCGGGGCGCGCTATGCGCGCCCGATTCCTAGTTATCTTCATTTAATCTACAAAAAACCATTACTGCCCTAACCCGAAAACACAAAAATACAAAATTTATGCGACAGTTCACAATATTAAAAATATCCCTAGACACCGAATCAACTATTGCAAGTAGGAAAGTAAAATGCTGGGTAAGAAATAACTTGATTTATTCAATCTCGCAAATTATCTATAAGTGTTGATGTGTAAGTGTGTATTTCAATCTATGAAGATCTATTCGCAGCTAGACAATCTATCTTTAGTACAACATCAGTTGAGATTGGCACACATACGTAGAGAGAGATGATTCAGTCGTGGATCTGAAACACATACAGGTTTCGTATATGAGAATTTTGAGACAGTGTTTATTTCCTACTAAATCAAGCTATATACAGATTCCCTAAATGATTTATCACGTCCAAAACCAACATAATTTGACTTTTCAATACTTCAGTGTTCAGAATGAAAATTTCTTTCTTTATTACTCGACATTTAATGTAAGATAACATATTAAATCGCTACAACTTCCTTTTCAACGATCTATGAAGCTTATCTGATCTGACTAAATGAGTTAACGAGAGAATTTCATGATGCTGTGGTGGGGTTTTTAGGCTTATTTACGTGATGCGTGAACTAAGATCGAATAATAAATAATATTCAATCAATTAATAAATAAAAGGTAAATTAAGCCCAAAACTCTTATTCACAACCGCATCGGGTTCAGAAGGAATCCCGAGTTACTTGCTTTATATGACTGTAGGAATAATTAAATAAGTATATGATGTTTAATTCGATTTTACTCTGAGGTTTACTAAAGCAACTAAAGAATATGAAGAGTACAATTCGAGTAGATGTGTAGTGTACCTTGCGTAATTTGTGTATGATAATCGGGGAGGCAGTAAATCAGAAGAATCTTGTGGACCTCAATAGTAAGTTGTAGGTTGCCCAATGACGATGCAGTTGTAGAAAGAGTTGTCGCTGGAACTTGTCACTCACGAAGCTAAACACGCATTAACAAGGGGAGACCACACCTTCCGGGTCATGGATTTTATTTAAACTTGGTCAGTGACCTTCTTTTGTATAAAAACGAAAGCCCCTTGAAGGATTCTGTCCCATGGGCTTTCGTTCGGGAGTTATCGGGACTTATATGTGATGCATTTAAATACAGAACCCCTATTTAAATCGTAATAACTCTTGAAATATTGACTCTATCATAATTTTAAGGTTACCAATCGAAAGCTGAGATCAAATCCTTCTGTTTAAAAAAAAATTTGTCAAAAAATTCCAATCCGTTCGTAAGGTGTGTCGCGATAAATATTTTCATAATAATCGAGCACTTTTGAGGTTTTAAAAATTTTATTAAGTATTATGAATGAAAAATTCCAATCGGCATAACTTACAAACGAATTGGAATTTTTTGACAAATATTTTTTTTAACAGAAGGATTTGATTCCAGCTCTCGATTGGTAATCCTAAAATTGCGATAGAATATATATTTCAAGAGTTATTGCGATTTTTATAGGGATTCTGTTTTCCAATCTATCCGATATAAGTCCCGATAACTCCCGAACAAATTCCCACGGGACAGGATCCTTCAAGGGAAGTTCATTTCTACACAAAAGAAGGCAACTGACCAATTTTTATTCAAATCCATGACCCGGAGGGTGTGGTCTCCACTTGTAAGTGTCGGTCGCAATTATCGGGTCTCTAGCGCGCGTACCCTTTTATTCGCGAGACAAAAAACACCAGGAAGAGCCCGATGGTCTTCCTTTCCAGTAAGTTCGTCCTTGAGTGAACAAGTAGAAGGCTTGCGTGCTGGCGCGACTGCTGCTTGAGGCCCAACTGACGCCATGGCGCTTGAACGATGAGTTGCGCACCGATTTGAAGACAGGAACATAGCAAGTCTGGGTAGCGCCCGAGACTTGGAAAGAATCGTGTCGAGGTATGCTTCGCACAAGGCACAGTTTCCAGGTACCGCCTGGGAAAGGACCTTTGGAAAGGCACACCAGATAAAGCCTAGTGTTGCAGTAGACTGTCCCGGGTAGCGCCCGGAGACGAGTTCTGCTGACTGTGCCGAGTACCGCTCGGGCCATAAGTGACAAGCTATGTCGCTGCGACTACTCAGCATAGCTTGCTTCTCCCTCTCTCGCCAGCTTTTTCCTCCTTTCCACTGCGTAGGTGATGCGCATGGGGTGCATTGATTGGATGGTTGAGGTGTATTTGTAAGTGAAGTCAGATGAGACTCGGTTTTATTAAGCTTGCGCACGCATAGAAAACGAGGTTTTAGCTGACTCGGCAATGTTTAAAAACGACTAGTTGCTTGTTTTTAATTTTTGACGAAACTACCCATCACAGCCTGTACCATCGCATTTCGAAATTGTACAATTTATTTCAATATTTCTGCAAGAGCAATATAACAACCAAGTATTATCCAAACAAATGCATTAAATATACAATAAGATATAATTCAACAGAATATAACTATGTAAGACTAAAAACTCACTTTAAAATGTTTTATGCCAATAGTAATATTCTATAACTAAGCGTCATACAATTCACAATTACTCTAATGAATTATTACAGAATTATATATCATTTCAACAAAAACTTGAAAGGTATTTTTTTATAAACTGAATGATTTAAAATACATCAATTAATACAACTGTATATTAATATACACATTATAAAAACTAAACCTTTAATTTCTTCTTAGAAAAAAATTCTACAAAATAAATTGATTGCAGAACGAATATTTTCATATTCGTAGATTGTGTGTGTATTTACTGTAGCATAAAGAGCACTCCATATCCTGAGTTGTTCTTTCAAATGCTTGCATGTTTCGACATCATACAGCTGACACATCAAATAATAATACTTATTCCTACCTACCAGATAAGTTTATTGCATTCTGGGTTAAGTCTTTCACGTAAACATATTGAATAAACTCAACATCGTGCAAGATTCCTGTATTGACGAAACTGTGATTATTAGTCAAGATGTGATATAATGGCTATGTAATTTTTAATCCAACTGTGATAATTTGATAATGTAAACATGCTAATGTATATGTAATTTTGTACACATTCTATACAATAAATTAGTATCTATCTATCTATCTATCTACATATATTTGTCATAAGAAATAACTCAATATGGCGTCTTTATTTAAAACCTTACGACTACTGTAAAGCGCAGTATGATTTCGCCGTGCGCTCAAATTATCGAGCATATACGCCAAAGGAATACATAAAATATTTAGAGCGAGCTATGGAAGAACAAAGGCAAAATTACAGTTTCCCGACGAGCGTAACCCGCTGAAATCGGCGTAGTACGCTGAAATTGTACGTTGCCGAAGCCGCGACATCAACAGCTCACAACAACGCCAATTTTCCGCTTTCCCGCGCGCCCGCGATGTATGATAGAGAGAAAGAGAAAGATACAGGAGAGCGGCCCACCGAACTGTCTGTGTTTTTCGAAGAGCGATAGCGAAGATAATGGAAAGCGGTAGCAGCATGAAGAAGCGATCGGCCGGCAGTGAACCGCTGACAATGACTCTGGGATGGCATGCAGTTGCAAGCGACGATCGTCCTCCCGTGCACAGCTCGAGCGTCTCTCCTCTCGTTCTCGTCTTCCTTTCTCGCGAGAATCGACGCGCCGTGCGCGGGACAGAAAACCCGGCAGAGAGAGTCTCCTAATTTTTCTCTCATCAAGCGTTAACTGTCGCGCTGATGCTTGGCCACAGTGAGATTCAGATTCAGATTCAGATTCAGATTTATTTTAAGGCTAAGGGCTTCCTTGCATTACAAGGGGCCCTTCCTAGCCATCGTAACATACAGAGTTTTACAATTATACATTATGTGTTGTAGTATAAGCACAAAAAGATTTGCGAGCATGAATAAATAAATGGATACTAAAAATAATGGTATGACTTATATAATAGGTTGACTAGAGCGTAGGAAGATGCAGTTGAGTATATGTACAGTAAGTTATAGTTAAGATACAAATTAATTACATTAAATAAATGCAAGTTTATTAATTGACAGTTCAGATAGCGTAGCGTAGTAGAGCTGGCTTGACTTAGCAAGGATACTGACGGGCACGTTCCTTTGGTTTCGTGAAGATATGTTTGTACAGCTTTTCTTTGAACGGGATGTCCTTGTAGCGTTCTCTGATATCACTAGGCAGTTTGTTCCAGAGATAGGAGGGAGTTATTGCGAAAGATTTGCGCCTGGTTTCAGTTTTGAAGCAAGGAATAGTGATGTCAAGGTGCTAAATCCTTTTGATGTCTCGTTTGTTGACGTCTCTTAGGCTAAAATTCTCTTGTACGTATCCAGGCTCAGAGTTGCGTAGGACTTTGACGAGTAGACAGATTGCAGTAAAGTCACGACGAGCCTCGAATTTTAGTAGTTCATGCCTAGTATATATTGGAGTGATACTCTCATGCGTTTTGATACCCGAGAGAAAGCGAAGAGAGGCATTTTTGCTTCGGTGGAGTTTTAGGCATATTTCGTTGGTCAGTCCAAGGAATAGCCCCGCGCAGATGCGGGAAAACTAGAGTCTTCACCAGTGTGATTTTGATTTGCGGAGAGAAGTATGCCTGATTTCGCCGTAGACTTGCAAGAGCTCCTGCAACTTTTTTAGCTACTGTATTAGAGTGTTCTCTGTATGTTAGCGTTGAGTCGATGGTAACTCCAAGAAATTTCATAGACGAGGAGGGGCGTAGTGCGATTCCATCGATTGTGATGTCCGGTAGACTCATCTCGCTGAGCTGGTTAACAAAAGGTAGTGTACCAACCCACATGAACTCAGACTTTTCGGGTTTGATGCGCAGTCCGCTGGCGTTCACTAGGTTGATGAATGCTGCAAGGTCATTGTTCATTTGAGCTATGATTTCCAGAATTTTCCCTATCTTGCCGCTGATTTATAGGAACGAGTCGTCAACATAAAAATGGTAGTTTGCATAGCTGATGACAGACGACATGTCATTAACTCCCAGTATATAGAGTAGGGTACCTAGTACACCTCCTTGAGGTACTCCCGCAGTCCTGTTCAGAGATTCGGAGTGTGAACCATCGGAAAACACTACGGTTTGTGAGCGGTCGCTTAGATAAGATCGCGTCCAGTCACTGGTGGAGTCAGAGAAACCGATATATGTCATTTTCTCGACTGTGAGGTTAATATTGAGGAGATTAAAGGCCTTCGATTGGTCCAGGCCAACTACTAGCGTGATTTTCTCTTCGGCCATGGCAACTTTGAAGTCGTCTGCTATTTTCACAAGTGCAGTGTGTGTGCTATGATTTAAACGAAAATCTGATTGTAGTGGATTAAACAAATTTCTCTCGTTGATGTATCCAGTGATTTGCTTATGAGCGATTGACTCTAGAATTTTAGCTGCTGGGCTGAGAATGCTGATAGACCTAAAGTCACTTACTTGTATAGCAGGAGACTTTTTAGGTATTGGACGAACGATTGCTTTTTTCCAAGCTGATGGAAAGCTACCAGATTGCAATGAAGCGTCAAATATGTTGAGTAGCGGTTTCAGTATAACCGGGAGGCATTCTTTCAGTTGACAAAGCGTAAGACCATCAGGTCCAATTGCGTTAGACCTGGAAGCAGAGAATGGCTTCAGGGTCTCTGCTACGGTGACGTGTGAGAAGAAGAACCTTTCCTCGATTGGCACACGATCTAGTCTGTTAATATCATGTAGGATGACCTCACTTGCTGTGCCGACGAATTCTCTGTTGAAGGTGTCGGGATTCGCTGACATTTGATCAATTTTCGTGAGTTTCGAGGGAGTTATCTCTCTCAAGATTTTCCACAGCGTACGTAAGGTAGAATTTTGAGAAAGTTTGTCGCTATAGTAATTAATCCTTGCACCTCTAATATTGGTTTGGACTCGATTGCGAAGAACGTTGTAGTGTTGTCTAAGCGACGATGTGCGATGTCTCCTGAACTTTGTCCAAGCTCTGTTTTGAGCTTTAGTGAGTTCTCTCAATTCTTTCGTTATCCAGGGCGACGATGGTTTAGAAGCAGTGAAGAAAGTATATCGCGCATGTTTGTCGTAGACGGTGGTTAGCGCGTTTGTAAGGAAGTCAACTTTGTCATCCAGCGGCATCCTATCGAAGGACTCCCAGTCAAGAGCTATTAAGTCAGCATGCACGTCCACTAGCTTGAAATTCTTGTAGTTTCTTTTTCGTAAGTTCTTCGGCACGAAAAGCGGCGATTCAAGGGCTAGCTCAGCAACAAGGGCGTCATGTTTCGATATACTCGGGTGGTGGTATTGATTGAAAGTGTTGACTTTACTAAAGTCAGAGACACAGATATAGTCTATGGTTGTGTGAGTGAACTCGTCACTGTGATTCGTCGGTTGAAATTGAAGTGGAACGAGGCTGCAGATTTCGAGTGACTCTGCAAGAATATTGCGAGGAGCTGTGTTGCTATGCCAATCGATGTTAAGGTCACCAACAGTGAATGCGAAATCGAAAGGAGTGTTACAGCTTACAAATGCTTCCTCAACATCATCCCATGATCCAAAATTAAGTGGATTATAGACCACTCCTGCCAGGCATTTTATTCGGCACAATGAGAGCTCGATAAATTTCATCCGGTATGGAGTGCCCGAGTATTTTGACTTCGAGAGATTCGTGGACGTAAAAGGCCACTCCACCACAGCGCTTTTCAGTGCGATCATTTCGGAGGAACTGATAGTGTGGGATATGTACCATGTTTGAAGAAGTTGACGGCTTAAGAAAGGTTTTGGAGAGTCCAAACACTTGCAATTTATTATCAGTTATGAGTGAGTGAACGTCGTGTAGATGTGTTTGTAGAGATTTACGTTAATGTGTCTAATTCGTAAAGGTTGCGAGGTCTTTGTCGGGTGACGATTAGTAGTCATAGTCGATGCTTGAAGTCATTCCCTCAATTCTACTTCTTAGCAAAGGACAAGCGGTGCGATCAGAGGCTGAATGTGCAGTATTGTTTAGCTTGGCTGAGCAGCAATTGAAACATTTGAGTTGATTTCGAGAGGTACATACGTTGGATAAGTATTCGCCTGCGCAATACTTGCAGTGCGGCTTCTCCTCTGGACAGTCAGGTGCGATATGGCCGAGTTTGGTACATTTGAAGCACTGTTTTAAGGACACGTGGTCCGAGAACCTACAAGGATACCATATAATTTGTACACGATCTTTCCCCTCGAGGATTTTTCTATGCGCCGACTTGATTTCGAGAATGCAGGATCTGTGTTTCTTTTGTCCCTCAGGATAAAGATATATAAGCTTGATGCCATCGTGATCGCCCTCTGGTAAGTTGAGCTCAGTAAAACTTTCGAGAATTTCATTGCGACTATAACGGGCCGGAATATCATGTACGATCAACCGTGGATTGTGTTTGTTTTCATCCTTAACTTCGAGTTGAGCATTAGCAAGGGCATTGCAACTCTTTATTTTCTCAATATCATTACTGTTTTTTGTTACCAGTGTAACACACTTATTCGGAGAAAAGTAGATACGTTCGACGATGATGCGCAGTTGAATCGGATTAAGCGCCTGCAATACCGCTTCCTTTGTAGCCATTGATGAGTTATATTTGGAAGTAGCTGCGTCAATTGGTCTGATGACAATTCGCGTGCCAGAGGTAATGGGAATGGGTTTCCCGCGGCCGAGTGAGACCTTGTCTGGTACAATCGCTGACTTGGGTTTCGGTGCAGATGCGACTGAGGCATAGCTGTTACCCCTATTCATAGTTTGTGCATTACTAATCTGATTGATAATATTAATACTCGCTGCAAGGATTTCATCGATGACATTTTCTATGTTTTGACAAATCAATGTGAGCGCATCCTGGTGGTTGCGAGTCGCAGTATCAAATGCAATTTGTGTCAGGTAGGCGCCAGAAAGGCGAGTGAAGATGGCGAAAATGTCGGTAATGGTGAGAGAGAGAGAGAGAGAGAGAGAGAGAGAGAGAGAGAGAGAGAAAGAGAGAGTACTTTCCCAACCACGCCGAGTTTCGGTACGCACGCTATCTGTCTCGCTCTCGTGCGTGCATATTCATGCACGATCTCTCTTTTCAATAGTGCGCGACACTTGTCACAGGCGCTCTCTCTTTCTCTCTATTTCTATCGCTCTCCCTATTCTTCTACTTCTCTTCCTTCTCCGCCGCTCCCGATGCCCTCCGCCGATTCCGCCTCTGCTCCTGCCGCTTCGCCTGAAACACACAGAGAACGAACACGTGAGATGTGTCCGTGCTCACACACTTCTCCATTTGTTCGCCGTGTTCGTGTGAGAGAGAGCAAAAACGGACGAGCACAGTGTATCCTCGCTGAGCGTCTCATCACCAATGATTATGTTCCAACTTCTTGAAGCTAATATTTTAACTATCGGAATAATAATTGTTCGTAGCGTGATTTACGGACGATGAATAATTACCGTATAACAATAAATACCCTAAATAGACGATAGCTATAATAAATTAATCAAGTGTGAAACGATGCCCGATGCAAAAAAACAAACATTTGGCTCTACAATTGCGATTTTTTAAACTTTAGTATTTGCTCTCATCTTTTTATTGATAATCTTTAAATTCTTGAAGAGTTGTTCAACTTTGAAAGAGTACTTCATTTTTCAATATATTGGATATGAGGCCACGTAAGTCGCATGAACGGCTTATGAGATAAAAGCCTGAAACCTGGATATTTTTTTATAAGAAATGTATTACCAAAGTTTCATTAAAATGAGTTTTCCGGACAAAATTAAAAAATATCTAGATGCATTTGATAATAAGAGACGACGTGTGGACTAATGAACCTTGACAAATTGATTTTGAAAATTAGCGCCGTAAAAAACTGCTCTAAACGTTCCTAAATGGTCACGGCGAAAGCGGGGAAAACGGGGAAAACAAGGTGGAAATGTCCTTGTTATTTTTTAAAAGTGCATTTGTTCAGTCTATAGTTTTAAATTACTTCATGATTATTATTATTTTTGTTTACCATTATGATAAAAAAATAATGCATGGTTGTTAATATTATAAGCCTCACATCGGTTTTACAATGTTGGTGCTTTATTTATCGAAGGTGAAAGATTCTTTACTTATATGTGTCAAAATTACAATATTTTGCGACTCTTGTTTTTCATTTAAAATTAAAATGATAAAATCTTCTGATAAATTACCTGATTGATCAATTATGCACAGTAAAGGCTGTGAATCTTCTAATATATACCTGATTCTGTCACCAGGAAATTCAACATCAATTGGTAAATATGTCATTCCCGCCTTCAATATTGCTAATAAAATAATTGGTAGCCGTTCTGTTGGTTTCACTGAGACAACTATTATTTCATTTCTGGTTAGCTCAGAATTGCAGTAAGACTTCAAAACTTCCGCTATTCGGTCGGACGAAAAATCCAAACTTTCATATGATATTAGATTTTTAGTTTCTCTTTCATCTGAAAAAATAAGCTCATTGGAACGTTGGAACAATAATCGTTTAGATAAAATGCGCATTAAAACTTTTTGGGTTATAAACACATGTTTATAAAGAACGTTGATGAATTTTTTATTAACAAATAAATTTTACTAATTATGTTCTCAAAGTAAATGTTATTACGAATATTATGAAAGAAAGTTCATCCCGGTAGCTTTAATGGTTGCCGAGATATTCGCGTTCGGCTTTTTGGGCCCCCGTTTTACTGCTTACTCATTATTTTGTAAAAAAAATGCAAGCCAAGTTAGATGAGGAGCTCTTTTGCTTTGACCAAAAAATAACTTTTCCGTAAATTCGGATGTTAAGTTTTACATAATGAAACATGGCTTTCTATACCAATGATACAGTAACACACACACACACACACACGCACACACACACACATATACACTCACACGCACAATAAGATCAACAACTTACTAGAAAAGAACAAGAACAGATGTTTATTAATAAATACAGGCAAGGTTAAAACGTGTGCTTGCAACTGTAAACTCGTATCAACTAACTCGAAAAAAAATAATAGCAACAACAATAATATAACGCGCTGCCTAGCGACGCAACTCTTCGCAGCTGTTCTTTTATGAACGGCGGTCGACCAACCAGCATATTACCCCCTCCTTTTAGATTGTCGTTCCGATAATCTGAGAACCGATCACAGAGAGATCCTCTTCTTCAAGCGGACTGATCCTCAGCTGACTAACCAAAGGACCCGTCTCTCAAACAAAATTAATCTCTTCTTTTCTTGCAATACATAACGAACAAAATCTACACCAATTTAAACATCTTTTTTAGAAGAAGTCCAGTAAAATCTTTTGCGAATTCTATGTAATGTTTTATTGACGCCAAAAAGACCACTAGAAGGGGGATTATAGATTTCTTCTAAATAGTGTTAATATAGTTCCTTGGCACGATCAGTTGAAAAACTTTCGCTTTTAGATTATATGAAATCCACTCGCTGTATAAGACATCATTTACAACAACTAATGAGTTCCACTGAGATGAATACACTTTGATATATTCATCCTCAGGAGAAATATCTTGCTACGATAATTTAACACCTGTCTCTTTACTATCCAAAAGGCATCGAATGACGTTATCTTGCTGTTGACGATCTCGCCAAATATCAGGGAGTATTTCTTCAAAAACAATACGTGCTACAGAATTACCGACTGCATATTTTGATTCTACGCTAAAACACTACCTACAAGAGAGATTGTTACAAGGCCGCCTAGAGAGTCCATCTGCATTACCATGAGAAGTGCCTCTACGATGAAGAATTTTGAAATTATATTGATCTACTTTGCCCGCCCATCTAGCTAATTGATCATCCAAATTTTTGAAGGAAAGGAGTCATCTTAATGCAGAATGTTCAGTATGAATAAAAAAATGTCTGCCAGATAAATAGTAATGAAAATTCTGAACTGAATCCACTACCGCTAATAATTCACGCCGAGTAACACAATAATTTCTCTCAGCTTTCGATAGAACACGACTGTAATAACCTATCACCTTTTCCACTTCATCTTGAATTTCTGATAATACATCTCCTATCCCATGATCTAAAGCATCTGTGTCCAAAATAAAAGGTGAATCTGTACGAGGAAATACTAGAATAGGCGGAGTCGATAAGACTTCTTTTAAGTTTAAAAATGACTTTTGACGGTCATTTGCAGCCTTCTTTTCTGTGAAGTGCAATAATCTAATAAAACGCCTATAATAAGAAAATAAATCGGTGAAACTTTTTACCTGTTTCTTACATGAAGGGACTGGCCAAGCAACCATAGCATTTATCTTTTTGGGATCTGTCTTTTCTCCATCTTCTGAAACAAAGTGTCCTAAGTACTCAACTTCGTGCTGAAAGAAAACGCATTTTTCCTATTCAGTTTCAAATTAGCATTCTGGATACTAATGAAGATCGTACACAAGTTTTTCAGCACCTCATAGAAAGATTTCGCCTTAACCGTAAAATTATCTAGATAAATCAAACAGATATCATCTAAAAGATCTCGAAGCAATTATTCCATTAAACGTTTCAAAGTAGCTGGAGTAGTCGTAGCCCAAAAGCCATGACGATGATCTGCCACAATCCATTACCAATTAAAAAAGCTGTCTTTTCTCTATCTTCTGGACGAATCTTAATCTGTCAATACCCGATTTTAAGATCCAAAATCGAGAACCAGGATTTATCAGCTAGTTTATTTAACGTTTGATCGATTCTAGGTAATGTATATGAGTTTTTAATCGTTTTGTCATTCAATTTCCGGAAATCTGAACAAAATTACCAAGTATTATCCTTTTTCTGTTTCAACACTACTGGGAAACCGCAAGAGCTAGAAGATTCTGCATGTCATTAATCATCTGAGTAATCTTTGCTCTTATATGGAAAGGAAGAGAACTAACCGGTTGTTCGACGGGACGAGGATCGCTCAGTTCAATTTTGTGCTCAATTAAATTATATTTTCCGGCAAAATCATCATTTTGAAAGATATCCTGGAAGTCAACTAAAAGCTGGGCAAATTTCTCTTTTTGCGAAGAAGAAATCTTCGAAAACATCTTTCAATAAATTTAGTAATTCCCTAGCCCACTCTGAAATTCTACGATATCTCTCCCCATCAGTATTACTATCGATTGTACTTGGGGTATTTCGAAGAATTTTATTTATTGAATCTGTAATTCCAGTTTTATAAAAAAATCTAACCCAAGTATGCAATCGTCAACAATATCTGCAACGAAGACGGTCATTCGAACCGAATACTGACCTAAATCGATTCGAGCTACCATTTTGAACTTAACAGGAACATCTTCACCTGTGGGATACTTCAAATTTTGTCCATCAAGAGGAATCCGATGACAATGTGGCTCTACAAATTTATGATTTAAAATCTTCACATCATAACCCGAATCTATCTTCAGAACACGTGAATTTCCATTTATACTATCATCAAGCTTAAAAAATGTGTCTTCGAAGATTTTGATCTAGTAATATTAACATTAGGAGCCTGCACGTCAGATGTCAAACTCGTTCCTGAAAGATTTACTTCACCTAGTTTCCCTATTTCGAGCATCGAGCGCGCGTGTGCTCTTTCTTATGACATCCCTAGCATACTGATAACCAAACGAATACTGATACTGATACACTCTTGATAACTGAACGGTTGATCCTGCTTCTCAGCATCACTAATCTGAGTTTTTATCGAAGAATTCTGGGTGTTTTGAAAACTTTCAATACCTCTTTGCGAAACTAAATTCCTATTCTGATCCTTAATGGTCTTAACCTCTAAAGCACATGAAATAGCAATCTTACCATACGCTCTAATTGCAAAGTTTCTCTAACGATAATATTGTAAATGCCAATGATGAATTGAGAGCCCGCAATCTTATCCTGAACGTCTATAGAACACTCTGGATATGCTAATGCTGTTAATTTTTTTACATCTGATGCTAAAGTAGGGAGCTCCTCACGTTCAGCTCGTAGTATCTCCAATTTTTGTTGGTATACTTCCATTTGACTTTTATCTTCGTTGAGTGCTAACAACGTCTCATGAATAAGGCCCAATTGGGATGCACCGGTCGTCGGCGAGTCGTCGACCATCGTCGGTGAATCTTCAGCTGGCTCACGCGCGTCAGCCGCCAAGCATGCATCAGTCACCGGGCGTGAGTCCTCGACAACTGAACGCGACTCATCAGGTAAACTACCTAAATCGATGAGAATCGGATCAGTACTCGTCGAGTTAACACTATTACCTGCTTGATGTTGTTGGTTTAGATTTTCTTTAGCCGCAGGGACAGTATCAATGGCAGTAGAATCAGCAACAGCAGTTTCAACTACGGCAGTTTCGGCAGCAGACCGTGCTCTTGTTTTCGTCTGAAAGGGAACATGCGTTAGTGTGCGCGATATTTTTTTCGACTATTCAATTCCATCCATGTCCGCTTGAAATATTTTCAACGAAACGTGTCAAGTCCTCGGCTACTTTCTTTTTTTATGACTGCTACGATGAACTTTTTCAATCCTGGAGGGGCCCAAAATATAGCACACATATACACATACACGCACACATATTCACACGCACAATGAGATAAGCAACTCATTAGAAAAGGCAAAGGTTATAGTTTACGAAGATGAGGGCAATCCCAAAAAGCAATAACAATACTACTTCAATTCAACAGCAGATAAATTTTTTCATGAGGAGAATGTTGATAGAGTCAAAAAGATCTTGTTATCAAATAATTATCCCATAAGTTTGATTGAGACAT
>JAWWMK010023218.1:0-16830 GCA_035047105.1 Galeopsomyia nigrocyanea | reverse complement strand
AATTCCTTCTATATATATATATATATATATATATATATATATATATATATATATATTGTGTACAGCTCGAGGCATATACATATATAAGTGGACCCGGAGTGAGAAAGAGTTTTAGTTCACTTCAGTTTTCTCATATTTCGTTCTCTCAAATTAATTAGCGGAGATGTTGGACGGTCGGATTTTGCAGCACAACGGAAATATTAACGGGGTTTATGTATGTGAATAGGACGATCGATAAAGTGGAGAGGCTTAGCTTTTTTTCTCTCGCGAGATCAAGTATGATTGTAGGGGAAACAGTGCGGAATTAGGAGTTTGAAAATCTACTTTTTTACTATAGTTTGAAATCCTAGTTCAACTCGTTGAGGCTTATGCAGGCGGAGAGAGGATATCAACTGGAGGAGAGTAGGTCGTTTCAAACTATACTCTTTACGTAAGCGTGTCGAAAAGCTTTGAAAAATACAATAGATTATGATTCATTATTTGGATCTTGTGCCTTGGTACGAGCTATACTTTCATTCGAAAGCTTATTTTCGTGTGTAAAGCTCATTAAAAACTGTCAAAGGCTATACAATGTTTTGAAATTCCGATGAATCAGATAAAGCTTACATTTTCATAACTGGTTTGTACGTTTAAACAAACATTACATCAACATATTAAAACAATGAAGAATAATTTTACCATCCGAATTAATTTCAAAATGTTAAAATGCAAATGTGCAGGGTAACTCGAGTGTACGCTCGTAATATAGTCGTGATAACGTATGCATATGCATACTTAAATAACGCTGATAATCTCCAAGTGTTGACACACCATGTTTATGCGTATCAACATATAGCTACTATGATTTATAATACTGTATATCGCTTACAGCGTTTACAATGGATAAACATTCCAATAACATAATGTTTGTTCTTGCGCAATATTGCTATTGCATATCATCTGTTTGTCAAACAAACTAATCGAGCTATAACTCAAATAAATACAAAATTTACATGCGGTAGAAATGAAAATAGATGCAAATCGAATTTGTGTATTTCATTTTCCGGGTCACAGTGAGAGGACAAGTAAATTTGTACGCGTCGATGCAAATATTAGGAAATAATTTATGTCGAAACTGTATGTATATTTGAACAGAAACATATATGAAAATTTCATAAGATAATTTCGCCATCCAAACTTGATCTCTTTGATTCTCATAACAAATATAATCTTCTTAAAAACGATGTTACGCTTTGAACTTTTTATGATAATACTAACAATGCAAAATATTGGATCGCCTTAGGATTCGTTAAAATAATTAGAGAATTAGCTTTGACGGAATTTTTTCGAGAGGATGCGCAAAAGGAATATCTCTTTTTCTTTTGCGCGGAATAATGAGATCGAAAAGCGGTAAAAGTTTTTGTCGCGACAGATGAAAGAGCAAAATAAAATCTAAAAACAATTAGCCCAATCCATACTTACGATCCAAGTTGGCAAAAAAAAAAGCTGAGAAGGAAGGAAAGGGAAAACTAGAGGAAGAAAAAAAGAAAGACGAAAAAATCGCGCAACAAAAAGGACGAGCTATCTTTATCGGTGGGCGAGGTCCCGAACAACTTATCACGCGCCTCGAGCTCGCTGGCGCACTCGCTCGGGTGTACACATCTCCGACGCCAAGGAAAAATACTTCGCTCCTCATTTCTTCTTGCGCGCGCGCGCTCCTTACTCTCTGTCGAACCTGCACGAAAGAGAAAAAAGCGACGTCTGACTGACGATTCGTTCATTTTACACGCGAGAAAGAGAGCACACCAATAAAAAAGTAACAAGCCCGAAATAAATTAAGAGTCTTGATAAGTTTTTTTTTGTTCTTCGTTGTAGCTCGGTCGCGGACGTTAGAATAAATCGCGCGAAGATGTGTATCGTCTGCGTATTTTATTTTAAAAAAGTGGCGCGCAAGCTTTTTACCCTCGCCTCGGCGTAAGATACGAGGCCACAGTTAAGTACTCGAGTTATGGCCAAGGCGCAAGGGACTTAATATCATTACTATCCTGGCTCTGCTTACAACTGACTTTTTACCTCTTTATTTCTCGTCCAAAAGAAATTTGTTTATGACGATTTCCGTTCGTTAATCCTGCGGTAGAGGGAAAAAAATATATCACAAGGCTAGCTGTTTCTCTTTTATTTTTTTTTTTTGCCGTGGGTACGAATTCTTTGCTTCGTTGACGTCAGTTATATGCGCGTTTCTTTTGTGTGTGAAAAAGTTCGTTAATTCCACAGGACGCGCGTGAATGTGAAAAAGGAACGAATAGTTATTTGCTGTGTTTTAAATTGGATAAACATCAACTATGCAAAAAATTCGTACAGTACAAAATATTTATCGTTCACACGGTCGTATTTTATGATTCTATGGCGAAACTGAAAAAAAGTTTTTGCATCTAGTGAAATTCAAACTTACACAATGCATGAAATAGAATCAAATACCAAATATTTTATTCTTTTTATAATTCGTTAAAAAATTGAAAGCTCCCATTATTTTCATTAGTATCTCGGTATTTCAATCAACATAACATATATAATTTTCATAGGATTTTTGAATAAGCAAACATCAAAGCAATTTCATTCGTGCAAGCATCTCAAAGTCAATGGCGTGCATAATCGCACGGCAGTGGATATGCGTCGGATGATATACTGCATGCACAGCGCAAGGATGACCAGCTTGTGGATTTAGCTGATGCAGACAGGCTCAAGCACATCAGAAAGCGATTCGTGTCCTGAAGGCAACGCGCGCGCATCGCAATACAGTTTGCCTTAGCTTAATTAATAGCCGTCGCATGCTGTATTGACGTCCGATGTCAATCTGTCAGCTAATACATCGCATGCCAAAGTGCGCGTCGCAGCTTGCCTGCTATATGAACGATCAATCCCATCTAATTTTTTTTCCGGGGAAGTTAATGGACGTTGCGTCACGGGAGTTGCGCTTTGTTAATTCGGACAATTATTTATGAAGCCAGTCGACCCGTTCGATGCTTTTTTTTCAAAGTTCTCCACGCGTGAAATATCGTCGGCTGTGTTGTAGTGCTCGCGATGAATTATTTTCGAAAAACGCCTACGGGCCTCGCACCGACGAAGTTTCGTATTGAAAGTTTCCCATTGAAAAGCTCGATTCCAAGGTGAAAATCTTCCGCTTTTGGGGCAGGCAAATAAATCATTTGGCAGTGTCGCTCGACTAAGAGCTAAGATGAAAATATAGACGACATCGCGCTGCTCAACTTTTCGATCGCTTCAATTTTCATAACTACGGGAATTCAGCTAAACTTCCTCACGCCCCATCAAGCTTCATTACAATATTAAATACGCCGGGAGAGAAACTCGAAAGTACTCTCTCGAGACTTGTTTGACCAGACAGCCAGAAAAAAAAATTATTGCCTCCACATTCGAAATATACAACAGTATTCAACAATAGAGACGCAGTAGATAATAACGAGTAGAGAGCAAATAAAGAATGATCCTTTGTGAAGTCTTGCTGAATAACGCAGTCCAGTTTCCGCAATATCAGCGCGAGGTCGGTAACTCAGCGTATGTGGGTTGGGCGGCTGAGAGGGAGACGATGGAAAAAGCGATATTGCCAATTGAAAAAGAAAGGCGCCTCTCGTATACGCATTCGGCGGGCAACTTTTAATCAACAGCCAACTCTCGCGCGCGCGATATAAAGGTGTATCGATCGTCAGTATAGCTCGAGCGCGGAGCGGAGCGCGGAGTAGCACATACGCATTATAGAGCGATGCACACGAGCTTAGGGACGTTCACGCGACGTAACTGGCAGCTGCATTAAGGCTGAAAGGATGTTAATGCACTTGCCCCGCCGCGCACCACTACTTCAGACGAACGACAATTTGCGGCTAAAAATAACGTGCCGCAGCTATTTATCAAACGAGTCGCGGGATTACTTGGATGAGAAATACTCGCTTGCCGATTGAAGCGGAAGAGGAAGAAAAAAAAACAGCCACGAACACGAGCTCGAGGTTACATCAACTAGATACCTCGCTGCAATTGCATCATTTGTCACTGTTAACGAACAGTCAATTTCGCCGTAGAATATTGAAATTTTTTCATCGACAAAAGAACGAAAAAGAGCTACGAGGGAGAAGGGTGAGGTGTCGGTCGGGTCAACGCATTTTACGTGCCTGAACGTGGATTCCCGGAGGCACATACTTGCCGAAAGATACACAGCGAAGAGTGGCATTATCGGCGCGTGCCGGAAATTTATCGACGAGAAGAAGAGTCGCGCGCAAGCTAGAAAGAGAGTAAAAGAGAACTTTTCGCTTCTTTTCCGTACGAAGCTCCTTCTATTTTTGTTGTCAATGTGAATATGGAGATTCGAAAGTTTTTCTCGCAAACATATAGATATATATATCCTCGCTGAAATGGCATTAGATGAACGCTGATTTATCGGGATCTCAGAAACGGCTATATGAGCAAGTGCCGGCTGCTCGAGTTATAAATGGGAGCGGAGTGCGAATGAAATACATTTATCTCCGCTATATTTGCCTGAAATTTACAAGATGTCCTTCTCGGAATGATTGATCGGCTCAATGTAGCAATTAAATTGGCACTGAAAATCTTATCAATTCAATCAGAGCCGTATTTCTCGGCGGAATTATCGGAAAACTTTAGAGAACAAAAAAAAAAACGCTCGAAATCGGATGTCACGGTAAATTAAATTGTTCGAATGTACAAGCCGGAGAAAAAAAAGTCAGCAGAAATTAATTACTTTCGATCGCGCTATCTAATTAAAGAGGCTGGACGAGTTATTGTCATATTCTCAGTTAGCCACTCAATCCGTGTCACTTGAGGCTGAAAAAAAAACTCGACTTCATTAAACGAGCGACCGTAGGGATTGGTCCTGAAACGAAGCTTCATTAATTAAGAGAGTAGTCGTAGTACAATCCGCAGCTCATTGACACCGTTCGCTTACTACTGAATTTTTCACAAGCCTGCTTCTTGCGCGCGCTCGTTCGCTCTCTCTTTCTCTCAGTCTGAAAAGCCACTCCTCCGCATTTTCACGGACCTATTAATTATTTCACGTCACGCGAGCGCCTCCAGTCGTGAATCATTTTCACGCCAGCCACGTAAAAACCTACCTGGAGGCCTGCTGGAACAGTGCTGAAAATAAATGTACAGGCTATTCGCGCAAACACGACTATTCACTCTCAGCTTTAATTACGACCATCAAGTAGACGAGCGAAGGCTAAATCTGATGACTTTGGAGCTAATGAAAGTGGCCCTCCTTCGTCGGATTATTAAATTCTTGCTTGAGGCCGTGCGCTCGCTCTTATTGAAATCGCGCGGTTTTTTTCAACAGGTCCATAGAAACGCGTTCGACTCCCTTGAGCTCGCTTGTGTACATTGCTTTGACTGCCTTGACAATGCTACCATTGTTGGCGAATTTCGAAAATTTTTGAAATTGTAAATTTAAATAAATCTTTTCATTTACTTAAATTTTCAATGGAATTTGTGTGAATACTTGTATTTATTCACCAGTAGACAATAGTTATTTTTCAATTATTGTAAAATGAATAGAAAAGATTTTAAGTTCATTGAGAAAATAATACGAAGCTAATAAAGAGGCTTCAAGAGCGGTACGATCAAGACAATAGCATTAGATAACTGTTACATGCAGTAAAGGGTTTCACGGAGTATTAAATGGGCAAGCTCCCTTATCGTCGTATTCCAGTAGCTTTTAAGCAGCTTCCGTAGGCAACTTTATTGATTTTAGACTTGAGCCGCACGAGGAAAAGGAACTATTCGCAACTTGTTTGAAACAAGCTTGAAAGTTCGAAACATGCCAACCAATCGACCAGATATTTCCAATTCGCGGAAAAGCTTCTGTCAAGAAGACGTTCAATAGAGTTACACTCCATTTCCGCGTCTAACTAACTCTCGTCAAACTTGACGAGAAACTTTTTTTTTTTCATTGAACGTTGAAAAATCTTTACTGCGATACACAATAGATATTTTTTTTACGTTTCCTTGTTGTTGTAAAAACGTTGCTGCAAAGATAAAAATTAGAATGACCGTAAGAGATATCTTACAGCCAACTGTAAAAATTTAATTAAATTTATTATTTGTAGACCATGTCACAGCGTAAGAGCACTTTTACGTTCATACATTTAAAAAAAAGGAGAAAACGTAAAAAAGCTCTCGAAGAGTCCCTGGGTCGTATAGAATTTTTACTCCCATATCTGCATTTTATCTGTTTACCCTCGGGGTAATGTAACTCGACTGTTCGCAATTGCTATATACATATTCGCCATGGAACTGAGCATTAGCGTAGAGTGCGATCCCGTATTGTAGTATTTACGCTGAGAGCTTGCCGTGAGCTTTATGATGCATCTTAATAGACAAACGCTGCGCGCGGGCTTTTTCAAGTAGCGACAGTCAGCGTTCCGTCAGCCGCTCGTAGTTCAACGCAGTCGGTAATTAACTCTCTGTACTCTCGCGAGCATTTTTTTTCATCCTTCATATTTTTCAAGCTTAAACAATTATTTTCTTTTAAAATTCTAATTCGGTTAAATACTTTTGAAATACAGCGGTTTCAGATTACAAAAAATCTCTTAATCCACGTGAATTTTTCAAATGCTAAAGGGCTTCAAGAAAGCCACTTATTTACGAATTTATGCAAAAACGACCCACGCTATATATCGCATGAGAACCTTTTAGCGACTTTTCCTGCAGCTGCATCCGCCGAGGCATTCGCCAAGCTTTATTTTGCTTCAGCCACAAGTATATTGAAAGTGAATCATCCGTTATTTGAAGAAAGTTATTAAGAAGTTTAGTAAGGCGTCAAAGACAATAAGCTTTTATCTCTGGTGGTTTATAAAGGATAAATTTATCATCCAGTTCTTTATTTCTCAAAGTTATAAAGTTGCGCGTAAAAAATAATTCCCCATTATGAGAAGTCAGTGCACGTTTTAGCCGGCGGATACTTTACGACTAAACTATTTTCTTTGCTGAGAAGCGAGGAAGAGTACAGTCGGAAGGGAATCGGTAGGCCATTGCCAATTAAATAGGTATCGGTTTGGCGAAAGGAAAGCCGATGAATAGCGTTGAATTGGAGATGGCGGATTGATGAGACGTGACGAGTTGTTGGCGGACAGGTCTAACGAAGCGTGTTGTTGTACTACTAGGCTGCGAGCTTGCACGAGAGGGGGGGGGGGGGAGGATCTATTATTTCGGTATCGCGAGCGCGAGCTGTAATTAAGCTTTATAACGCCACAAAGGCAGCGGCATACTCGCAAGCTTTGGTTATGGCGCCATAAATAGGATGGAGAGCGAAGCGCTTCGGAAAGCGTCTCGTGTTACCGGAACTGAATTTACCGCGTTACGTGCTCGATCAGACGCGCACGGCATGGGTAAAGCTTCTCTCCCTCTCTCTCCCTTTCTCTCTCAGCCCGTACATGAAATGTCGTCGCGCGGCGCGATCGAGACTCGTGACATTTTGGCTTCTATCGACTACCGGCCACGACGTCGAGAGAGAATTTATTGCTGGCGGTACTTAAGTACAAAAGAAAAAGTGTTGAAGACATTTTCGGCTGGCGATTGTACTTCTATTGACGAAATTTTATCACGATTCCTTTTCAAAAGTTTTTATTTCATCTTATTCGATGAATTCGGTTCGTTTAATGTTTTCTCTTACGCAAGACCAATATGTCAGTATGAGAAAAGATCTATAGAAAAATACACGGATAGAGAAAATGTCAAAAATTCAATAGTATATCGATTGTCATCAAATTGCTACTTATTTTCAAATGCTATTTTCCAAAAATGGTGGCCCTATACCTTGATTTGAAGTATTTTTCTCTATACAGCTTCATTTAATTATCTCCACATTAAATTGGATCTTGGGCTAGGAATAAAAATATGTTTTTCACTAGCCTACGTTCTATCGGACCATTAATACACGCCCGTGAAATTCAATAGTTCCTTTCTGCAGCAAATTTTCCAGCACTTGTTCTGCGCTCGTCGCGTAGCAGCGTGGGATCGACAGTAGTGTTGTCTCGTGACTGGGTTAGAAGAAAAATTTATGGCGCGGAGCAGTTGGCGACACGGACTTGTTCCTTTTGTCGGAGAGGCAACGAAATTCGCATTCCTCCGGTGCGGGTTGTCGACTTTTTTCTACCTCGACTTTCATTTTATTCATTAATATTGGATTTCAATTGTGATTAAATATTTTATGATTTCAAATGTCCCCAATTCGCTTAACATTGCCGGTGCACGTACCAAATTTTAAATTAAATTTGTTACGACGCAGGATCGTTCGATATGAAATAATTCAATTAACTCGTGGTATCGAATTCAAATAATTGGATAAATTAAATAATTGTTAATCAAATTAGTTTGTGATGCTGCAAATTGGAATTTAATTTTGTCGAAATGAAAATTAAATGGGTCGTAACGTGTGAACGTAAAATCAAATCGCAATGAACGATATTGATTGAATAACAGAATCGCCACATGGCAATTTTATCAATTGCTAAAAAAAGTGTATGAAAATCTTGTTTCTTGTTCAATATAGATTTTTAGTGTATTACCATGTAAACTACTCCAAAATTAAGCATAAGCAAGCTCAAGCTGTTAAAACTTTCTAACAATCCACCTAAACTCCACACTTATTCAGTCTTGTCTAATTTACCTACCTCAATAACTTCGCGCACAAATTTCAAGTAGTTAATAAAGTTTCGCCATAAAAGACAATATGGTGTATAGCAAGTAAAATACGTGTCAGCAGTGAGTTTATTGCTTTATTTTGCATTTCAAAATGTCGTTCTCGAAAGCAAATTAATTTTTTCTCTTTCACACCAGAATTCAATCAACTTTCGAAAGGTTCTTTTTTTTTATTAACTTCTTTCGCCGGATCAGCCTTTCGAACGCTACTGAAACTTGCAACCTCCGGCGAGGAATTTTTCGAAAAGCTTTTACGACTCTCTGTTAGCTGGTAGTCATAAAACGGCCCAACAACAAAGAGCCCCAAGCCGGCCAACAGCGCGACGTCCTCATTGTCGATAAAATGCATTATCTTAGTTCTCGATTTATGTGCGTGGTATGTAAATCAGACATTTGCACTGTCAATCAGGTTATCTTAAATGCACGCGCATCAATACTAAAATTCAACTTGAGGTTTACTTGCCATAAATTATGGCATGACATTACAAAGATTCCTTATACTTGTCAACGTCGTTCCTCTGGTTTTTATATATTTCAAAATTTGCTGATCGATCGAGGGCAGTAGCTGGAGTTTTATCGGATCAGGAGTCGGGCGACTGTAAATGAATCGAACAAGAAAAAAGAAAGTGCTGAATTTACTTTCAAGTTGAGTGGCTTTGCTTAACCCGCACGACTTCGGTATATACTCGATTCGTTGATTGCAAGTCCAGTCCGCGCGTTGACGTCAAACTGTACTTTAAAAACCTGGCTTACTTGGCACAGTGCGATAATCAATATTTTAAATTACACATACTAAACGGCTCTCAGAGAATTTTCAATATCGTTTATCATTTTTAAGTATCAATTCAAATTTGTAACAGGTTAGAGAGGAAGCAAGAAAAATAGCTCGCATAAAATTCGGTGGTCTCTTCACTATATATCTTTTCATGGATAGCTTGCAAACTTCAAGTACCCATAAGTGATGCGCAAAATAAAAATTCTATATTTATATTGATATTATTCTGTTTATCTTTTTCACAGTCATTTTTTCTTCAAATCATTTCACATGAAAATGCAAAAATCGCTTAAAATAATAAAGTTATTCAACGTCCCTTGAAATCTTAAAATTCCTCGGTTTCCCAAGCATTTTCAATATCAAAATACACATTAGCCGTACGCACAGAATATGAGCAGTACCGTCAGAGCGGAAGGCATCCTGAGCACGCATGCACTTTATCCATAAATCGCTGCATTTAGTTTCTCCGGAATTCGCAGACTCTCCGTCCCAATACCAGTGGAATTCACCTAAATTCTTCCTCTCTCTTTCTCTCTCTTTCCTTGCTTCATCGTCTTTCTCTCTTTTTCTCGCTGTATCTCTCCCTTTCTGCTGAACCACGAACAGACGAGCGAGAAATACGATTAAAACTCTTCTACTATCCGGCGCTCGATCGCAATTCAATTAAACAACTTTTCGTTTTCACGTCACTTCGCTATACTGTCTGCCGGCGCGAAATAAATATTGGCCGTTGAGATATATCCAATAGCCCTTCTAATCCCAAGAGGCTTGTCATCGGACCGATAACGAAAGGAAGAAGGGCCAAGAGAGAAGGGCGAAGTCGATTCGTTTTGCTTTTATCTAACCGACAAGGGTTTGCGCTTTGCCAGAGAAATATATCGCCACTTTCCAGCACACTTGGCCGCTGCCAAAGCTACCCGATGGAATTTCCAATATGTCGGCTGGAGAAATTCAGCGCAAAATCATTCGATACCACCGGCCGCACCGACGTTCGTTCTTTCTCTCGCTCACCGGCGTGTTTTGCCAGAAACAAAACTCCCCGTCGCAATCACCGTATCTACCTGCCAGTTGTGTATATGTGCTTTTACGTCACGTGTGTCATTATTATCGGGCTGCGGTCGAGCAGAATAATGGAAACGTCGCTTTGTTGGCGCGCATTATTGATTGGGCGCGGCGAGTAAATTGACACTGCATCTGCGGAAATTCTAGCCATAATTAACGCAGCCTCCCTTAGCATCTCCCGAAGCTTCTACATCGCCTCCGGGGATGAATCTACTTTATTATTAATTGCGGCAGTTAAACTTTATTGCGAGGGCAGCGGAGTTGGTGGCTTCAGGTGTGCGCATCTCTCTAATGGTCTCGCTATGGCAATTTTGTACCGATAGAAAAATTGTCATTAATTATATACCTCCCCAAGACCGTGGGGATATAATGACAAGCAACCCTGTAGCGTAATAAAAGAAATTTACTCGGCAAAAATTCTGACGAGAGAGCTACAAACCACGAAATTTCCAGTTCTCCCTTTGCTCTGACGCTGTTCTGCATGGTGGTGGTGTTGACTGCCGGAAGTTTTGACTGTAATAATTCGATGCTATCGGCGCGCCCCGAACGTGGCAATTGCATCTCTGCGTGCGCTAACGATGTGTAACTGGAAACTTTGGAATTCCAGCCTCTGCAAACGCGTAGAAAATGACGAGTCATGTTACGCAATTAAGAGCGTGCGAGTGTTCGCGCTCGAACAAGAGAACATCGAATTTTCCGAGCACCAAACGAACGTTATTATTGGACTCCACGCGACAATCGAGAGCTTTTGATTTACAGCTACATATTAATAATGTCAATAATACTCGGCGTTCTCCCCGATAGAATCGTTCCGCTAATGAAGTTTCATTCGATAAAATCAAATTAGAGTATAAGTAGATTTGAGAGTCGACGATATGTGAGTTTCGATGGCCATTTTGATTTAACGACTGCTTCAAACTATATCCTTGCCCATCATAAGTTTTAATTGGCAGACAATAGAGTTTATCAATGGAAAGCGAGTATGAAATTTTGAGCGTGATACTCTCTCTCTCTCTCTCTCTCTCTCTCTCCCTCACTTGGGCTTTAAGCGCTGTTAGGAGATTATCGTGGTAAACTTTGGCGTGGTTTACAGCTGAGTGCAGTCTCTCGAGATATATCCTATTAATTGGTAGGTCATACCGAAATGCACCTTTCCTTTGTTTCCCTCGGTGAGCCAAGCTTAGACTGATGGAAGTAACCGTGTGGTACGGTTATATTATACGTCGCCAAATACAATTGTTCCAGCGAAATAATTGGCGAATTTGATGTAAAAAGTATTATTTATGCCGCTGTGGTTTTAGCATTGTTTCAACTTTCAAGAGTCCATCAAAAAGTTTTATTATTAAAAAAGTTCTGAACTTTGCTTTTTTATTTACAAAACGACAGAAAGTTAGGAATGTGAAGTTGCCACATTTATCATGTTTGCATCTAACGTTGTTTGACTTACGCATATATCTACTCTCACTCATGACATATTCAAGGATCACAAAGTAACTTTTGAACGGTTCAAGATATCACGTCCAACTTTTAGCAGAAAAGCGTGGGTACTTGTCCTAGGGCGTTTTTAACTTTTAATGAAAGAAAGTCAACGAGTTCTCTTTTTTCTCTCTCTCTCTCTCTCTCTCTCTCTATCTTTACGAAGTAGCTTTCGATTAGCCGTAGCTCTAATTTTATGACACATTTTTAGATCTACGCGAACATCTGATTTAAATTTAAAAAAAATATGTCAGCTTCAGCCATGAAAAAGAATTAATTAAAAAGTGAGACTGAACTACGCTATTTGGCGCCTTTGTAATGAAAAAAAAGTTTGTAACGTCCGCGCTGTAGTGTAGTAAAACTGCGCATGAAACTTTTACATCTCGAATGCTCTAGAACGTGTGCTTACATTAAGCTCGTGTTTAATTGGATAGAATGTGAAATTATACGCTCTCGATGTTATATCTTGTTTATAGAGGAAACTTTGCTGAACATTAGTTGTATTACACAAACAATCCAAACTGCTTAGTCCCTCGTGCCAAGATAAATAATCCATTCATACGGGTGGTATTGTTTTCATAAATCTCTCTGAAAATTTTAATTATCCTGTTGTATAGTTGTGAAACAATAAGCGAACGCAAATTAAAGAAAAATTAAATTAAAAATATTATTCGTAGAACTTGTAATTATAATTCTCGTAACTAAAAGAAGGATGACAAAGAAGTGCTTATCTCGTGCTAGCGCTGTCAAAAAGTCTTTGCATTCAAACATTTTTGTGAACTTACAAATGCAGCTTTACAAATAATTAGAATTCCTGCGACGATCAGAAAAGTATTCTACTATGCACTAATTCCCGAAAGCTTTTTGTAGCTGAAAGTTATGATCATTGAGGAATTCATCGAGAATATAGCATCGCGTAAAAAAAGAAATAAAAAAAAGGTAAAAAAAGTGACTTTGATCATTATTGACCGCTCGACCTAAATACGAAAACTCTCGCGGCTCTCATCTTTATGCCGAGGGGATTGCGCATGGACAGAGAAATTAGGCCGCGAAGGAAAGCTAGCCTCAACTGTGGTTGGTTTGATTTGCTCGTTACGCTCCGGTAATGAGTGCGGCAAAAGTTTTTTTTTGCAAACGAGGTGTTAATTTCAGTGGCGTGGAGGAGAAGGGCGAGAGGCGAGAGCTGCCAACAGGAAACGCCGCCGAGCCAAGCAAACTCGTCGGTTTGTGGCGTGAACTTCGATCTTTCTCCCAACTACTACTTGCCCGCAGATGTATTCCGTCCCCTCGGTAACTTTCAAACAACGTCCCTCTTGTGATACATTTTACATTGGGAGGCGGGGACAGGAAGGTCGTCGTTACAAATCGAGAGAGATCAGCTGCAACAAGAGAGAGAGAGAGAGAGAGAGAGAGAGAGGGAGAGGCCTTTCACGCGAATCACACTTGGGGAAACAACTTTACTTTTAACGTGCTCTTTGGCTACTTGCCTGGGATTTTAAGCCCCGCAAGACGTATGCAAATCCAGGCTACGGGCTATACGTACTATCGTTTCGTGGAAAGTTTCGCTATAAAAATAATGTGCTACCTTAGAATTCTCTTTTTTTCCCCTCTCACTACGGCATTCGTGTGAAAAAGAACAAGAATAATAAAACAAATCCCATCCTTACGTTTGTTTTCTCGACCGGAACCAATAGAGAACTACGGTGGCATAAATAAAAAGTTTTGAAAATCCTGGATTTCACGCAACTCTAGTGGTTCCCTTCATAAAAAAAAAAAAAAACGCGAAAAAGAAAAAAATTATCAAAGCTTGTTTAATTAATCATCAATGTCGACCTAGATACGAATGGAATATTCGTTTGAATACGACACTTGGTAATTGATTTCAAAAAGACATGCCCTTTGCACGTGCACCAATACGAGATTCACAAAGGGAACGAGCCGCGAAATAAAAGCAGCAGCCTGACAGACAGAATGCAATTAAATAACAAACAAAAATTCGGGTGAACAGAAGAGAAAGAGAGAGAGAGAGAGAGAGAGCGCTGAAAGCATGCCGCTCACGTCGTCATGATATACTGCGGTCTAATGAAAACTTGATCTCCCGCAGGGAGAGTACATTTGGCAATTATTTTCTACAGCCAAGTTCGAGGGAGGAACAATGATCGCGACACGGGTAGAGCCAGCGAGCGAGCAAGTCGACGCGTTGGCCCTGCTCTTGACAAACTATCAGTCCAAGCTTCACTTGTAACTAACTCACAATGTCTCGGGGGCTGCCGACAGCTGTGGAGATCGATTGTGTGCTAAGGGAGCTTTTATACTAATGACAGCAAACGCAGCCACCCGATCAAATGCTAATCAATTTATCAGCTTCTAATCGCTTCTCTACTTTTGCACTCTATAGCGCTCGTGTCGACATATTGCTCTTATTCCGTTTATTCAGAGCCTCGCTTTAATTGGCGTTGATAACATCATCTGCAATTCCAGAGTATATATACCTATATATTGCCCGAGAGACTGAACTTCTGGACAAGTTATCTCGCGCCAGTACAAATATTATTCCAATTTCCAATTATCTCGATATATCTATAGCTTATTCGTGAAATGTATATTTCCATCCCACTTCACTGAAACGTTCGATATTGCGTAGAATAAAATTCGTCCAATCATCCCGTCTTCCAATAAATGGCTCGGTTCTTCGACCCATCAACGGCATTGAAGTATCGATTTTTTTCAAAATTAAAAAAAGTGGGAAAACGTCTTGTTCGAGAATTTTTTTTCCTGACACGTAATCGCGTCAATCTGACAGCAGCGTACACGCGCCTCGGGAGAAAGAAAAAAAAACTTCCGGTTGATCAACGTATTACGGTGTGGTAATGTTTGTTTGATCGACATAATATCGCGAAAATATCAATGTGACAGGGATGCGAAGGAAAAAAAACTAAGGAGAAGAAGAAGCCGAACGACGATAATGACATATCGGTCGGGTAGCTGCTTGGCAAGGTTTCACCTTACTTTCTGCGCGGAAAACGATCGAGCGCCACTGGCTTGAAATCTCGTTGAAACGTGCTCGATATTCCATTACTCAGATGTATATGCAAATATCGCTTGGGCTGGTTCGTGTCTATGCGGGGAGTGCGGGAGCAGATGGAGAAAAGAACGCATTCAATCTCGGCTAGAAAGAGGAACAATGGACTTCTCGTTGATTTTGTTTATCGAGCTTTCGGATTCACGCTAATAGACGCGCCCCGTATGCTTCAAAATTGAAAGCTCCTGTCGAACAAGACACCTATTATCTTGAATTCAATCGACGACTAAAGCTGAGCTTGTCGTAGATGAGCACTGAACATGTTCGCGTGAAAGCTTCGACTAGTAGAGTATAAGTCATCGGTGACTGGGAACATGGTTCACTCCCCCGTCTATAGTCATCCTAGGACAAATAATAGAAATGCCTGGGAGGTTGCGCGCGCGCGATCAATCAAAAGTCGCTTCGTTTTTGTAAACACTCGAGCTGGCGAGAGAGAGAGATCGGCGATACACTTTGTCGAGCTCGGCCAAGCTCGCGCGAGGAGACCGGGGGGTGGGAAAAAAATTACCTTTTTATTTTACGTCCCCGGACACGACAGATGTTCCGGAGGGATATTTTTCTCTTAAATTGGATTGTCAAGAAACTTAACGCGCGCTGCCGCCTGACGAGTTAAATCTTAGAGTGATTCATATGCGCAAGACAGATTTTCAAACAGCCTGCCGCGCTGCACGACAGCGACGAATTAATAAGCCAAAGCAAACAATACGTCAACTTTGCCTCTTCAATCTCAATTGAAGATAATTACCTTCATTTCGACGGGAAGAACAACAGCTCCGGTCGTAGAAATTAATGAATAAGTCGAGGCAGCCACGTGTTGTCTCTATCTCTCGCTCGAACGCTACTTGTATCCCATTGTAATCTGGGTGAATTTCACGCTGGGCTTTGAGAATTCATTAACAACGGTCGGCCCTTGGAATTTAAATTAGACCGTCGCGCTGCCAGACGAATTACGGCTACGCTTTTTTTACTACGCGTTAATTCTTCATTTCGCACCCACGTTTGCTCGTCGCCTCGTTGGAACAAACACAAAGCTTTATTCTCTATGCGCGTGTACGTGTGTGAATTCTCTCTCTCTCTCTCTCTCTCTCTCTCTCTCTCTCTTCTTTGGAGGAAAGTAAGTAAGTTTCGCGAATAAAGGAGTCACGCGCTGTACTTGTTGCTCGACGGCTTTAGTATTCGAGCGATATATACGGCACAGTCTATAATGAGATAAGCTTGGCTCGCCGCCGCCACGGCAATGTCAACAGTCGAAACTTTTCTGATCTCTCTTAGCTCGCTCTCGAGGCCGAGACGTGAGTCGCCTTGGCGATTCGTCCTCCGTCAGCCAACCGAAGCATTTGCATTCTCTGCGACGAAAAGTTGTTCTCTCTGTCTCCTCCTCCGACGAAGAGAGATCTTTGTTTCGTTGCTAAGGCATCAAGTTTTTGTCCTTCGGATTAGCGGAGCGAACGACTCTAACGCTCGCAGCTTGGACAGGACTCTTCTTTTTTTTTTTCTCCGAGAAATGAAGAAAGCCCTTCGCGCGAGAAATTCCCCATTGTCCTTTTCTCCTCAACTCGCCAGAGGAGTTTTACCTCCAGTGTTTAATTATCTTAAAAGCCACCGACTTATCTTCATTTTCATTCCGTTTTTTTTTTCTTTTTTTTCTACCTCTGCCTCTCACGGGTAATTCTCTCGTGGCAGTTTAAAATAAATTCGCTTCGAAATAATGACATGCATGCCACGCGTCCTCCCC